>JABUQX010061308.1:0-34906 GCA_015478945.1 Trachelipus rathkii
GATATGTTTTTTTATTTCATGGTCTGATGTGAACACGTTTTGAGCGAATGTTTATACTTCATGTCTGATGTGAACTCATATTTGGCAACGCAATGTTTTTTATTCATCGTCTGATGTGACACGTTTGACGAATGTTTATTCATGTCTGATGTGACACGTTTTGACGAATGTTTTCTATTCATGTCTGATGTGTGACACGTTTACGAATGTTTTGTTATTCAATGTCTTGACCTACATACGTCGCGCACGGTTTTGACGCGGATAATTGTTTATTCAATGTTCTGATGTGACACGTTTGATGAATGTCTCTCTCTCTCTCACTCGTCTCATGTGACACGTTTGGCGATTGTTTTTTATTCATGTAAGAGGAGTACATTTAATGTTTTTCTTATTCATGGTTTTCAGAACCACCATCACCCCTGTTTTATTCATGTCTGATGTGATACGTTTGACGAATGTTTTTTATTTATGTCTGATGTTACACGTTTGACGAATTTTTTATTCATGTCTGATGTGTCACGTTTGACGAATGTTTTTATTCATGTCTGACTGTTGTTCACGTTTGACGATCTGTTTTATTCATGATGATGTGTACACGTTTTCGAGCGCAATGTTTTTTATTTCAATGACTTTGATGTGACACGTGTTGAATAGAATGTTTTTTATTACATGTGTCTATATGACACGTTTGGCTAACTAATGTCTTTATAATATTTGATCTGTGACCACCGTGAGCGAATGATTTTTATTCATGTCTGATGTATGTACACGTTTGACGAATGTTTTTTTATTCATTGATCGATTGAGAGTGTGACGAATGTTTTTCTCACTTCATGTCTGATGTGTCACGTTTGACGAATGTTTTATTCATGATTGATGTGACACGTTTGGCGAATGTTTTTATCATGATTGATTGTGACACGTTGATGAAATGTTTTTATTCTGTACCTGCATATATGACATGTTTGGACGAATGTTCTTCTTATTTAATATTTGATGTGACACGTTTGACGAATGTTTATTATTCATGTCTGATGTGAAACGTTTGACGAATGTTTTTTATTCATTGTTGATGTGGAACGTTGACGAATGTCTTTTATTATGGTCTGATGTGCACACGTTTTGGACGAATGTTTTTTTATTCATGTCTGATGTGACACGTTGCAACGAAACGGTTTTATTCATGTCTGATGCGGACACGATTGACGAATGCTTTTTTATTCACTCGCTCTCATTTGCGACACGTTATTTCGACGAGTTGTTTATGGTGTGTGGATGTGCACAGCGTTTGACGAGATATGTCTATTCATCGTTGCTTAGTACACGTTTTTGAAGAGTGTTTTTCACTCTCCATGTTCTTCTGTGACCAGCGATCTGTGTCACAATTTTCTTATTTCATGGATGATGCACCGTACGAATGTTTTTTATTCATTTCTGATGTGATTCACGTGATGAATTTTTTTATTCATTCTGAGTGACACGCTTTGACGAGTGTTTTTATATCATGTCTGATTGACACGTTTGACCGCGGGGGGGATACCGAAGTTGGTTTTTTATTTTTTTTTTTTTTTTATTAATATTGTCTAAGAAATTTAATACGTTTGACGAATGTTTTAAATTCATGTCTGATGTGGCACATTTGACGAATGTCTGATGCGACACGTTTGACGTATGTTTTAAATTCATGTCTGATGTGACACCTTTGGCGAGATGTGTTTTAATCTTAATGTTCTGATGTTACACGTTTGACGAATGTTTCGTAATCATGCCTGAGACACTTTCGTCTCTTCAAATGTGATTCGTAACCAACTAGAAAAATGTGACATCGCAAATGTCTTTTTTCTTTCCATTGTTCTGATGTGACATTTTTTCGGATGTATCTTATCTATGTCTAATATGCTAACGCTTGACGAATGTTTTTTAATCTGTCTGGTGATTTTGACTAATGTTTGTATTCATGTCTGATGTACTCACAGTTTGACGCAGTGTTTTTCTCATTCCATATCTTCGGTGACCACCTTTGCTCGAAGTTTTTTACTTATTACTTGATGTGACACAACGATGTTTTTCTATTCATGTTTGATGTGACTTTTTTGACAATGAATTTTTTATTTCCATAGTACTGATGTGACACGTTTGTACACGAATGCTTTTCATTTCATGTGCTGCACTCGTGACACGTTTGACGAATTGTGTCTTTCTTATTTCAGGGTGATGTACACGTTTGAATCGAAGCTTTTTATTCAATTGCTACTGATATGTGGGACACGTCTTACGATAGTTCTTCTTCTATTTACGTCTGATCGTGAACACGTTTACGAATTTTTTTTATTTCCAGTTCTGAGATTGTTACACGTTTGACGTAATGCTTCTTTATTCATGCCTGATTGTGACACTTTTTACGAATGGTTTTTATTCATGGTTCTGTAGCTCTCACACCGCGCTCTCTGCGAGCTTTTTATCATTGTCTGATGACACGTTTGTACGAATGTTTTCTTTCATGTCTGAAGAATACGTATTTGCATTAACACAGTAGAATAACCAATTTATTCACAGAGATGTGTAATGAAGGTGAAAAAATCGACTTTGATATCGTACTCATCTACGAAAGCAAGGTTAAAATTGTAAAATACAAATATTTTATCTCAACTCTCTCTAATCTCACTTGTAGATCCCTTTGTCTCTCTCAAACTTCTTCCTAGCATCCGTGTGTCTCCCCCGTCTCTTTCTCACTCAACCCTTCCCTCATGCAGTCCACTCCCAATGCCCACCCCTCTCTTTTGAGTATTTATTAACTGAAAAACCATGGATAGAGGTGATATCCGTACCATCACGAGAGAGGAAAAAAAATCTCTTACCTTTCCTTATATATTATGTGATTTAAAAACTTTGCCAAGAATTCATACATACACACTCGTACTCTCTCACCAATGCTCATATTATATCTGACAGAACTACACAGATAGGAGAGATTTTATCTGTTTGCTACGGAGAGTGGTGTACGTGAGAGGTTTAATTATATTTGTCGTTTGTTGTTTTGAGTTGAAAAAGATGTAGGTGTTTAAAGTGTGTAATAAGATTTAATAAAGTGTATGCGTTTATATTAATTAGATATATTTATAATTATCTCACTCTCTCACATGAAAAATAGTAATCTGCTGTATATTAAAGTGAACTAGAAGACACGGTTCGTGACCTTCTTATAAACTGGATCGCCCTTTTTTATAAAGCAATTAAATACTGCATACCATCGCAGTAATCTTCTTTTTACGTATGCTTTACAAAGTAAGTGGATCTACTTTTCTATGGATATCTAAAGCCAATTTTAAATTTCAACTGTCAATTCTACTTGTTAACGTAAAAATTCTTTAATCGCCTTAAAATCTCTGTATCTCGTACTAATCTTCGATCTAAATAAGAGAAAAATATAGGTGATCTCTTTTAGCTTCTAGTAGGACCCCTCAGTCGTGAGCGTTATTGGCTGCTTCATTATATGAGTGAAGTGAAATCTTCGGCATCGAGCAGATAAACGTTGTAAGCTGTTAGCAAGTAATTTATGAGTGAAAAATTAGAGATGAAGTTTTGGAATTGGATAAATGTAATGTAATTAGGTTCTGAATAAAAGGAGAAAGATGCTTGCAGAAAACATCTGGGTAAGGTTATGAAGGAATTAGAGATGGAAGGGAATTTTTATTGCGCAAAAAGAACATAAGAAATGTGTTTAAGTAAATTAGTTTTACGTAAAATTCTTATAAGTATTTTTTCTTCAAAAATTTAATTGGTGATAAAGAAAATTAAATATAGGTTAAAGATATCGACTGAAATGGGATTTAAAGATAATACACACAGAATGAAATACCTATTAAACCTTTCCATAATTTGATACATAATTTTATTTTTACAAGCGATTCTAAACCATGTATTTTTGGACCATATTCGACGCTTATATACAGAAGAACTCAATTTCTATACAGTTACCCTCCTCATACTCACGAGGCGAATTAACTTCCTTTAACAACATGAACTTTATCATATAAGCTATGTACTCTACATTTAACGTCGTACTTTTCAATTAATGACCTCAGTACGTTTCGTGAGTGGGTGTGGCTCATCGCGCAGTTCTAGTGTGCCTCTATGGCTCTCTGTCAGCAGTAGGTGCCGCATTTCACTTCATTGTTCGTATCATTTTCAAATTTCTCATATTTCAAATACTTTAGACTATGATTACATCTGCAGGAGTATTAATTGTCTATCCTTTGCACCGTGTTGCAATTAGACGCGGACAAAAAGCAGTAAATACTAATCCCAGTATTAAAATATTTTCTGCATCCGCTCTCACGGCCAAGCAAAGTGGAGTGCAAAACGCCGTGTCATCATATGTTTTAATCTTTTAAAAAAGCTTCTTACTTCCCTCAATTTTTTTATTTAATCTATATCTTTCATCAAATCATCTGTGTGACACTAATAGCTGATATAATGCGATCTAGTGTGTGTAATTACAAAAATTGTAGCAGGAGAGAATATACTCGTTACAAGATTCTCTCAAAAACTTCATCCCAACAGACAAAAGCAATCTTATGCTCTTACAATTGCTCAGAAATCCCCCTGCACTCCGCGTTGTTAATTCCACCCATCACTCCATTCCCAATAGGAAATCTTCCCTCCTTAACTCTCATAGCGAAAACTCGGATCATTACAATGCAAAGCTTCGAAAACATTTCCAGCCCAGGCAGTCTGTCCTATAACCTCTCTATGATTTTGCCAAAGTCACGTAAAAGCCTGCATCTTTTGTCCCCTAATCAGTTTCCTACCGTTACTCAATTTTCTGAAAAAGTTGTTCCTAAACACAAAGAAAAGATTAGTCATCAAGTTAAAGATTGTTTGCTAAAATACAAAACATACGAATTTCTACAGCAAAACACATTGACCCCAGTTGTAAGAAATGCAATTCGGAAGAGACCGTCATAAATCTATTCTTGAGACAAAATCAGATACTTCAATAGATTGTACCCAAACAATCAAAGCTTGCAGGAATATTCCATCTCTTCTAAATCCTTCTACTTTATAAACTTCTTAACAAACACAAACCTCACCACTCTTTAAAGGATTCTATGCATTAGTACAGCGGTCATATATATTGTTAAAGGATTCTATGCGCTTAGGCGATGAGATGATCATAGTTTCCAGATGGGAGCCCGATGAGGAACGCAGAGTGTGTCGTCTCTCTCTCTCCTCTCCTACATATGTGGATTTGGAAGGTTTGTTCTTCATTCTCTCTCTCTCTCTCTCTCTCTCTCTCTCTCTCTCTCTCTCTCTCTCTCTCTAATCTCTCTCTATTACTCTCTCTTTCTACTCCTTCCTCCCTCCGCCACTCCACATAGACCCATATGTGTATCCTCTCTCTCTCTCTCTCTCTCTCTCTCTCTCTCTCTCTCTCTCTCTCTCTCTCTCTCTCTCTCTCTCTCTCTCTCTCTCTCTCTCTCTCTCTCTCCCTCTCATTTCTCTCCCACTTCTCCCGTCTCCTCTCTCTCTCGTCTCATCTCATCTTCTCTCTCTTGCTCTCTCTCTCCTCTTCCTCCTCTCTCTCCTCTTACTTATCTCCTCTCGTCCACTCTGTCTCTTCTCTCTCCTTCCTCTCCTCTCGTCTCTCTCTCTCGTCTCTCTCTCTATCTCTCTCCATCTCTCTCTACATTCTCCTCTCCGTCCATCTGCCTCATATCTCTCTCTCATCTCTCAATCTCTCTCTCTCTACTCTCTCTCCTCTCCTCTCATCTCTCATCTCCTCTCTCTTCTCTATCTCTTCACTCTCTCTCTCTCTCTCTCTCTCTCTCTCTCTCTCTCTCTCTCTCTCTCTCTCTCTCTCTCTCTCTCTCTCTCTCTCTCTTATTCTTCTTCTTTTAATATCTCTTGCGCTCTCGACGAGAGTGAATTGAATGGAAAACCGTTTAACGCATTGTACCGCAAGCGCTACAAGAGCGTTCTAAATCTGGTGGCCCGAAGGGGACCCAGAGGGTTCCCCATTTGTAACACGATAGAGATTGTCCAGTTTTTCCAAACATCAACCCACCAGATGTTTCACTTTGGAAAAAAGTTGTCTGAGCGTCAGACCTTCTGCATAGGCCAATGATCCCAATAGTGTTCGGCAATACTCAATTCCTTTGGAGAGAGCGAAAGCGCGAGTGTGTGTGCCATGGGCTTCTCTGTGCAAGTGCTTACACTTGGCTCTATGGACTCGTTCGAGCTCCAAACCCGGGTCGTATAACCCACATCTCTGTTCTCTCCATTATCATTGGTTCCTCCACGTTCGTTAAGACCCCGTCTCAGCTTTTCCTCCCCATCTGAATCCACTTCCATCGTCACCCCTAGTCACATAGAGACAATTGCCTCAAAAAGACCATCGTTATAATATAACAACATAGCATGGTCACCCTCCTTCAAGGGAATTGTCGTGGCAACCACTCTAATTTTGAAGAACTTGTTTAACGAATATACATATGTACACCAAAGGGCATATGTTTGCAGGAACTCCGACTATGTCAAAGCTATTTCATCCAACCGTCGGAATATAAATCACCGTTTGACATTCGCACGGCTATAAGGGAAGATCTTCAGGGTTCTGGTGCTGAACTCGTTTACGGTTCACCTCTTCGCCTGCCTAGTGAGTTCTCTCAATCTTCTCCACCTTTATCCAAACCTCTATCATATCTTACCCGTTTAAGACGTGTTCAGTCGTGGCGACCTACACGTGTCTGTCAAAATGTGTCGTTTGCCTACTCTTTTCATCCGAGGGACCTATTACCTCATAGCTGTACTCCTGTCTTTGTGAGGCATGAGACTTCACCCACCTCCCTCCAACCTAAATTACGACACGTACCTTTTTCACGGTAGGTATTTTAGACAGAAGTTTTTACATATATCTTACGCCATTCCGCCACAAGGTCTATCGCTATCGATCGCCTCAAAGCCAGTGGCGTAACTAGAGGATAGCAAATATGCCGCCCCCCCTCTCCGCGACTTATTTTTGCGCCCCCTTAGGTTCATGGACGATGACATCGTGTGGATAGAGTTTTTGGAAACTTTTATTGAAAAAATTTCTTGTTCATATCAAATAGAAAAAAATCACATTAGCATTACAAAACAAAGTAACCACCTTAGAAAAAAAAGGCATATATATATAGAATATACTCTACTATTATACTACTGATATAATCAGTGTGAGAGGATATATATTATATATATATATATAATAGTATATAATATAGTAATAATGATTACTACTATATATATAATAATATACATATATATAGTTATATATTATAGTATTATATATAATATCCTATATAGATATACTATTACTCTACGAACATATAGATCACTATACTATTTGAATCTATATATAAGTATATACTATATATATTATATATATATAGCTACTATATGATAATTATATTATTAGCATATATATTATAATATAATATATATATATATATATATATATATATATATATATACTTCTATACCCTTCTGTCTACTATTCTTATAAGACTTAGATACTATATTCAATATATATACCTGATGATATACGCTAGCTACTGACTTATATTAAGCCTTATACTATATAATATGATATTATACTTAGTTAAATGCTCTATATATATAACTCAGCCTTAACTATTATTATGTCGTACCTCATGTATTCTTATGATATATACCTAATAGTCATAATGAGATATGCATTTTTAAAACCACTGATTTACATTACTGTTTACTCTTGGCTCTATAGAGTAAATGCAACTCAAACTTAATAATTAAACAATTTTACAAATTTTGTCAATTACTTTTTAACTTTGACAATTAATATCTCTAAATCATCCATTAATCCTTCGTCGTCTTTGCATCACCAAGAATGTTCGCACTTAATTTTTCTCCAAAGTCCAGTGCGCGAGCCCGACATCTATACATCTTATGGTCTAATCATACAAGCAATTTTCACTTAATCATTACGGTCATCATTCGGTGCTTCTCAACATAAACTATTTATTAGTTTTTAATTTTTGAAAAAGATTAGTCTTCTCGATGCAGTATGGGATAGTGTGAGCTGGGAGTGTGCTTCTAGACTTCAGTACTAAAAGCCGCTGTACACCACTTCGTGTGAGTATAAACTACATAGACATATCACTATCATTTCAAATACCATACAAACATATTCTGCACTTGTATTATCTCTCTGCTCGTTTTTTCTTGGGCGTTAATTAGGCAATTCAAATTTCGTTCATGCACGGAGGATTCTCTTGTCGCTCTAGCGTAAAACTCTTGGTCACGCTTCTGCTATCACTTGAGATTGTATCAGTACTATACCCTTGTCCAGCAGATCGTCCTATGAGCTCTCATCTTTATTCTGGTATTGTGTCTAACGGGTTGCTGTAGGCTTCCTTAATAACAGCAAAAGCACATTCTTCGTTTACCTTCCTCACTTATTCGAATCACCTCCCATCACTTGCCCTATTAGTTTATCAATGTTTCTGCTAAAAAAAACCCTCACCCCTGCACAGATTAGCATGCCAAAAGGATCAATGAAAGACTCAACTCTTTAGAAAGGCTTCATCAAAAGAAGCTTTGTCATTGCTTTTGCACTTTAGTAGCAGATGAAGTAGCTTTGCTTGTTCTTGCAATTTCCTGGGCCTCTTCACTAGCTTGTAAAACTCTCCCCGCAAATCTGGTTTTAGTTGGTGACCAACCCTTTCTAAAAGAGTGGAAAGCTTCTTCATTAATTTACAAAACATGCTATTTCAGTAAACTAATGTGATAGTTAAAATACTTTGTTTAATATAAAATTAATGAAATCAACAAGCATTCAAAAATGAAAGTGAAAAGTAGACATTGTCTTCTTAATGCTGTCGTTCTAACATACTTCAGAGCTCTTTGTTGATGTTAGGATGATTTTTGATAAACAATTCAAAATATAAGTGAAATTAACTTTAACTACAACAAGCAATCGAACCTCGAAGACCAACCTAGTTGGGCACAGTCTTTTAACATTTTGTTGACCATGTAGGTTTCTAAGAATTTCTTTCGAGTGATTGCCATCTTGGAAAGACTCTGACTGGAAATACCCATAATATCTCATTAATCACATCCATAAAAACAAATCATTTCTGTTAATCTCCTTTACCAGAATTCATTCAAGACTAAGTTAAGATTGTGATTTACACAATGCACATACTCTGATTGGCGACTTTCACTTGATTTTTGGTGTCTGCAGGTGCACACATTGTATCAACTGTCCACTAAACAGTAAGCACCATCATACTCCGTGTCTCTACTACTGCTCATTTTAATTCGAAAATCATTATTGCTTTCAAAATAACTTACACCACTTCACTATTCTAAAACCCTCGCTCTCGTTGAGTTTGTTATGGGGGTATAAACCCAGGATAACTGACTCTCATTAATTACATTGAAGTAACAAACATCGTAATTGATGCGGACATATCTTATTACTGACTGACGAGGTTTTTTCTCGCGCTCTTTGAAATATCACTGGTAGTATCTACAATAAGAGAAAAAGGATGAAGCCGCTCTCGCACTCTTCTCACCTTATTCACGCTCGCACACAGTGCTCTGTTAATCACAATAAACGAGTTCATAATGAATAGGTACACTTCCGATATAATTTTTTGATTCATAAGCTTTCTCATCCAGGTGGACTTTGTAAGAAGCGAGTCTCTAGCGTGAGTTAAACAAATCAATAATATTGAGAAAGTTTCCAGATTTACAATCAATATATCGGGTTAAAATATTTCTCTCTTGATGTGATCTATTATATATTAATATATAGTTTACATACTTATATATATTACTATTATATTTTATAATGAATAATATATATAAGATATTAATAATAATCTACATATACAATTTTATTATATTTTCTATCTTCTGTTTATTCTATTCTTATATATATATTATGCACATATATTATAATTACTTATCATATACTAATATATTATATATATATATTATATATAGTACTCTCACTCACTAGGAAATCTAATATATATGACTATATATATTATAAATTTAAGTATATATATATATATACCTCTTAACTATATATATATTAACTCTATATATATATATACTTCTTACTATATATATTATATATAGTACGATGAGAGAGAGAGAGAGAGCTCATCTATTATGGCTAGTTTTCATCGAAAAAAGTTAAGTCATGGCATCTTCTCTCTTACCGCCGTGCGCCCTACTTGTGCTCATATATAGCGCCCCCGCCGCAACCGCAGACCGTGCCGGGCCGTTAATTTACTTCGCACTGGCTCCAAAGTCCACACTCTGCATTACTATATCGCATCCCTCCGTATACTCCAGGTACTCTCGAGAAACTTCTTCCACGAACTGATTTCGGTTCCTCTTTCCTCCACCACTCTTCACTTTTTCAATACATCTAGTGTTATTCTATTCCCACCCCCCTTCCCTCGTCGCTACCCTTCATTATCACCACCTCTTGTCAGGCACCTATATACCATGTCCATTTTCAAGACACTGATCTTCTTCTTATTCTTCTCCGATTGAGAAGAAAGAGATCGTGCGAGACGCCTCGCTATACAATCTCATCCTTTCGACCTACATCACACTCCTGGTTACACAAGATAACGCTTTTACAGCCTGTATATACATACCACTTTTCAATCAGTTCCTCCTCGAGTCTTACTCTGCTTCAAACCGCCTCAGAGTATATCGCTTCTCTCCTAGCCGGACAGGAGATGTCACTCGACTCTTCCGGTACGCTCGGAGAGAGTGATTTTTCTGCTTATCGTACATGGCCGTAGCTTCAGCTCGAAGTGTACCATGTTAAGCAACAGCCTACTAAAGTGAACAATATCTAACATTTAGGCTCCACCTATTGCAATTCATTCCTTGGTCCGAAGATCAGTCCACTTACTGTACAACTCGCTCAGAGCTAGGTCGAATTAATGGCTTACTGAGCGCCTACGTGGTTGGAAAGACATATAATATCATCTGTATCACACTTCATCTATCATTGTGCATTTGACTGCTTTAACTACCAGTTTAATAAATCCTTTTATTTTAGTATACTTTATTAGGAGGGTCTCAGTTTGGAAACTGTCGTTTTACAATAAAAGGCATTTATTTTTTTTTAAAAAAGTTTAATTAATCCAAACAAAAGGAAACTTAGTAAGGCTAAGCTATATATATATATAATATATATATATAATATATATATATTATTAAGGTGAGTATATATATTATATATATATACTATATATAATACCGCAAATTATTATATAGTATTATATATATAGTGAGTTAATTATAACGTACCTAGGCTATATATAATATATATAATATAGTCTATATAATATAGTAATATAGTATTAAGTTAATATATATATATATTATAAATATATTATTATATATTACGCGGCTATAGAGGATATATACTAAACCTCATCTACTCTCTCACAACTCCTATATATATAATACATATATATATATATAATAATATAACTCTCTCTATATATATATATATTGATTCATTCGTATATAATATATATATATAAATTACTATATATACATATATTATATATTACTTAATTATAGTATATTATTATATATATATACTATAGGCTCAAAGTTTGTTGAACATAAAACTATCTAAATCCCCTATTTACTCTAAAATTTTGGCGCAGCAATAACACTCGCACCGTGAGTTTGTTGAGGTGTGGAGAGATATAAAAAAATATAATTCCCAATTTATTAGCCCTCTAATTTTTCATTTTCTTCACTATTCATTGTATGGTATCACAATTTTTGGTATATATAACTTATTAATTCATTATTACTTGATTGTTTGTTAGCGATATATATATATATAAATATTATTATCATGTAAATATTGTATTTATCTATATATAATATATAATAGTATATAAAGGGTCAATATTATCTATTTCTTGTTTGAAAAAAACAAACAATATATTATATTATCTTTATATTATATGTAGGAGAGAGAGAGAGAGAAAACAACAAGGAGAAGCAGGCTAATTTTATAAATGGTTTAGGTGAGAGCATAAGTGAACATAGATAATCTAATAGAGTTTTCGAAGAACTTTATTTAGAGTAAAAGTTTCATAAATATATGTTAAACAATGAAAAAAATTTTTTCATTATTCATCAGATCAATACGAAATTTTCAGAGAATTTTTTTTATGACTGTTCCCATTATTAGCGGGCTCGAGCCGACGGGGACAGAGAGGGGGGACTGACACTACTAGTCTCCTACCGGTCCTACGCCATGGAGGCCGAGCAACCCCGACTCCTTGCCATCTTTGCGGTTTACCCATAGGTATTCACTTTAGTTTTAAACAAAATTAATTTAAATTGTCCCTTACTAAAGCTTTGGTATTACACTAACTTGAACATTGTAGGGGATAAGCTCTCACAAATCAATTTCCACTGTCAACACAGTTCAATAAACTTTGTGGATCCTGTATAATTATACACCACCATCATAATATAGAAGCAGTCTGGAGGTTTTGAGCAGCTATAAAAAATAAGAAACAGAAAACTAAGTACTGTGAGAGAAGTATGATGATCTACTCATACCTCTACCGATGAATCATTAAGGGACCAGGACGGTGGAACCCCTTGGTGGTGTTGCAACATTGGTTTGCAATTTTGCAATAATAACTTTTATAAAGGTAAGTGAAATTGCAGCATTGCAACATTTTGGCCTTAGGAAATAGTGTGAATTAGCAACATTGCGGATGTTTCCAATATATATATATATATATATATATATATTATATATATATATATACTATATATATATATGATATTATATATATATTATATATATATATATATATATATATAATAATATATATATATATATATATATATATATATATATTATATATATATATATATATATATAAAGTTAAATAATTTTTACTTTCTTGCTTTCATGCTTTTTGACCATTCCTAAATTATTTATTGACATTAAAAGTGGTAACAATTTTCCTCAATATGAAATTTAATTTTACCCTTATTTTTTCTTACTTTTCATTTATGGAACAGAAATTTGTGACTTCAAACAAACTTGAACCTATTTATACTAACTATATATATATATATATATATATATATATAATTACTATATTATATATATATATATATATTATATATATATATATATATATATATAGCTTATACTACATTCAATTATATATAGTAAAGTCACTCTACTATATATATAACATTGATAACATATTATATATAATATTGGTGAGTGGCCTGGCCCTTACTTTGATCATTCTGACAGGAAATTATGGGAGGAGTAAGACCGGGGACTTTATTAGACGCCAAATGAAGCCATGTGCTTTGACTCCAAGTGTTGCATCACTATTTATCATCCCAATAGGTTCCGGTAATTCGAACACTGGACCTCTTCGCACATAGGAGTTATAAGCACATAAAACAGAGAACGACTCTAATACACCATGCGATAAGGCATAGTGTCATAACATATACACCAACATCAACAAGATCAGAGTGTAATTCAAAAAACAACATAGATAATTTATATAAAAAGCCACCCCTATAATTTCAATTATAATTAATAATAATTATAATAATTAAAATAATAATTATAATAATAATTAAATTATAAATAAGAGATAATAATAATAATAATAATAATATAAAATAATAATTAATATACTAATATATAATGATAGATTTAGTTATAATATATATATATATATAATAATAATATATATAATATAGATATTATTATAAATATATAATATAATAATTATAATAATAAGTAGTAGTGATAAATAATTAAATTATAATAATTTATATTATTATAAAATAATAATAATATAGGTAATATTAATATAATATTATTTATTGTGGAGGTTCGTGTGTAATCAAAGTAAATAATACACATAACCACAGTGACCATACAGAAGATAAATCGACACATAAATTTGGGTTGAAATAAATTCAATCTCCATAGGATGATAGTTAATGGTCACATATAAGGACTATATATAAATAATAATATTATATAATGTCAAAAGAATAAAATTGGATGCAGAATATTGGAATAAATCAGTTCCAAAAATAAATTTAAAAAATGCTTAAAATAAAATAAAGATGTGTGATAGTTGCCTTAACTATTATAATTAATAAAATTGTTTAAAAAATTATAATAATTTACAAATTATATAATATTATATAGAAATTAATTCACACAGTTTTGAAGTATATAAATAGTCCTGTAATATAATTATTTATAGTTTAAAATAGTATATAATAATATTTAAAACATGGATATAAAGAAGTATAATGTCAATTAAAATTATGAATGGTAACCTTTCTATATGATAGATTTTTAAATGGAAACCATATTTAATAAGTTAAGTGAGAGAAATGATACGAGACTATGATATGAATATTGTTCCAGGATGGGACAATCAATGAATGATATGAGTTTGAAATATAGAATACATTATGTGATAGCGATAGTTAATGTGCGGCAAAATAGATTGCAGATTGGGAGTGTGAGGGTAGAGAAAATTAGGTAAACCTCCTCTCACTACTCGAGAGGCCACATCGATGCGAGCAATGATGATGTATGGCCCAGATACGGGTGGAGGCGTCGTCTACCTGAGTGTCACCTGCAAAAGCTTTCGTCGGTGAAGGAAGGACCACTCACCAGAAGTGCGGTCTGTCGTTATTAGTGTGTCCATACACATGTCGTTTTTCCTTCTCGCTCTCGTTCTTTCGCTCTAACACACAGAGCACCTATTCGCGGCCATTTGAGAGACCGAGAAAGCCTTGTCGGAACGAGCGTGAATAAATACCATCATGCTCGATGACTCAGGCGACCTTGTAAAATGGCATCCGGGTAATTAGAACAGCTCCGAAAAGAGGCGGCCATTTTTGGCACTCTTCCATTCAGCCAGCAATTTAAGTTGCCAGTATACCTACATCAGAGGGGTTCAAACATGTATGATTTGTTTCGCTCACAGATCAAGTGGAGCAGCACCCCAAGAAATTTTTCGCAAACAGCGGATATACCATTTGGCTTATTTATTTAGCAGGACTAAATGAATAGAAAGGTAATATAAGACAACACTGAGGCAGTGGTCATCTTGATGCAAATCTGTAAATAATATGGAACTCCAAAGAGTCCTCCGGTCTTGGTAAGGGAATAGACTTTCGAGAAAGGAGTTACAATCTTTCATTATATAAAAATTAAGTCACTCAATTCTGACTTCAAGTACAATATAAATTAGAAGACCATAGAGGTGCGACGTTGCACGTTTATACCAGGAAAGGACGGCAGACGCATCCTACACACTGTCTCTAGTATTAAGAGAAAGTACATGTAATTTACACTGGAGCAATACATAGATATTCCACCCGTGAACTGCGGAAAATGAGCCAGACGACCCTCAAGGGTAATTGCTTAGTAAACAAATCTACTCAAGTGTGGTAAGAGCAGGAATAGTGTAAAGGTGAGACACAGCTTCTCTAGTGTGAGCGCCATCCCAGATATTCTAAGAAAAAATAGGCTCAAGCCCTTTCTATAGTATCGAGATGCAATGAGAAAAGTATAAATGAGATGTTAATAAATAGAGTGAATATTTTGCAGAATAATGACAAGAAGGATTCCACGATGGATATATTTTTCCGCAGAATACTCAAGGATTATAGAGAAGGCATGATAAGGAGTAATTAATTATGATGTGAATGAGTCACTTGAAAATAAGAAAGAAATAATAAATTATAATGTGACCACATGTATGAACATACATCCTTATATGAAGATAGCAGCCTGTCTTGACATCGAGTGCTATACTTCGATTCAGCCTACTTTATGAGCTCATGGTGTCAACTGTCAACTGATATCAACACACGGTGTTTAAAGGTCCACTATAAATAAAATATCGCCGCTCAAGATTGTCTTTTTTTTGTGAGGCCTTAGCGATCATTTATATTTTCTTTTTCCATAATTATACCCTTACTAATAACTGTTCATATCAAACACAAACAACAGTACCTACAAACTATCATAACAAAAACTTCTTATAATACCTAGACATAGATATCTCTTTCTATTTTGGTTTTATGTTTCTGTACATATAATCAAATACACCAATAATTAAATAATACTGTCATTGCACCTTCTTAATATTCAGTTTTGGCGGAAATTTTGATATTTAATAATGAATAGACACTACTATGAGATATAGAATATTACACAAGAATTTATAACTAGGCCACTAAAACATAATAAACAAGGCATTACTGATTCACAATAAATAATAATACCGAATCCGTAACCGTATTAGCTCGTAGTATTAAATCAAATTAATTAATAAAAAATTAAAAAAAAAATCATGTAACTGTTAGTATTATCTATTTCAATCAAATATTTCATGCATATCAACCTCTCTCCTAATAATTCGTGCTTTTTATAAAAGGACTGTATATAGCACTGACGTTTTTTACTACATACTATTTACGGTTACAGATACGACGAGTGTTTTAAATGACTTAACGACCACTCCTCAGCGTTCTTGCGAGCTTTTTCTATCTGAGTGTCATGACACAACGTGATACAAAGAAAGACAAAAAAATACATTAGATCACACAACTCTAATTTTAAGTGGTCTGAAGACTATTTAGATACAATCAAACCAAGTAATAACTGAGTATAATATAAATTATATATATATAAGTAATAATAAATAATAATTACTAAACTAATATATCCCATATAATATATATATAATTATATATAATATATTATAATGATAATAATTAAATAATATAATATATTATATATATATATAATATTATAATATAATATTAAAATTACTCTAAATTAAATTGAAAAAAAACACAAATAAATAAAAATACTTAAATAACTTATATTACATAGGGCTTAAGGGCAAGGATTACTTCGAACTCTAGAGGGGGTCAAGTGTGGGCAAATAGTTTATCCTTTTGATATTTGTGATATTATATTATATATATGAGGTATAATACTATAAAGACCATAGATAAGTGATATATATATATAATGGCAAATTTAACCTCCTAAAATAAAAATTAAAAACCTATATATATATATAATAATATATATATATATGTATATTAGTATTAAAATTATATGAAGATACATACTATAATACCAATATGCTTATGTATTAATTTTCTATACTTACTGCCTAGCTGTTTAGCGATGTCCTCCCACCTTATAATAGTTAGTCTTACATTATAAATATTTATTGTAACTAGCCACTCAAATCTATTTAATTCATATTTCTTCAAGCATCCATTATCTACTCAATTCTCTTATTTTATTCTATATACATAATCATTGTACTTCTGAACAAGTCATGTCCACTCTGCCTCTACTCCTAGTACAAGGTCTCCTTGTAATATTTCTTGTTTACTTTTCCTACCTCAAGCGTTGTCTTTTTTAACTGTGTTGTCTACGAGTTACCTGATATTATCTACTAACACGGGTACCCCCATTTCCATTACACTCGATTTAAAATCACAGCGCATTTTTCGCTACCTCGCACCACATATGCTATCAACCATTACATGTCGTATTCTTAGCGGGACACCTCCAGAGTCACATAGAATAATAAGTTCATGTACGTAATTCCATCGCAGCATTTATAAAATCTCACGCATAGCTATTGACCGTTTACAGTCCCTTAATTAATGTAAAACTGGCATCTAAACCACATTTATACTACGCTTATATGACGACAACAATTAATTAATAAATTTCGATTATTATTCATCTTCAAATTTACTCTACTTCTATATCTCTTATTCCGACACTTAGATATGTAATTTTTTTTCTTACTGGTTTTTGTGCTACTACCACAAACCTCTTAAAAACGTCGTCATCTGTCTACAATATATATAGTTCATACTACTTCTTATTTCGCCCAAGCCATATTAAGAGCATGCGTGCTTGTGTCAAGATTGCCCTCGCTTAACCCCACACTTCTTGCACCTCCTGCCATACGCTCCCTCGCAATATGGAAACTTATATATATATATCATATATGTATATATATAGGTCTTGAATTTCAAAAACTATTACTGCACTAATCATCATTTCCTCTATCCCATACCAAAATAACCCTCGAAAAATAATTAAATTACTCACTCATCTTCATCCTCATCATAATAATAATTACCCTTATTTACTCTCACATCTAAGTCTATATAACTAACTCATATTTACTTATTTTCTAACTTATATACCTTTTTTCATACTATTATCACTTATATATAGCTATTATATATATATATACATATTATAATAATGATTTATTTATCTATATATAATATACCATAATCATCTCTTTACCTTTACATTGTAACCACAAATCATTCACTCCTTCCACATTCTCATTCATTTCTATAGTTAATCATATATCCTCAAATAAAACTTTATATTAATCACATATACTTATGAATGCAGCCTCATTATTATACAAATATCCTAAATAGGTGGTCATACTCCTACTATACATACGGTCACTATATATATATATTCATACAACTGCATCTCTGTAATGCGCTCTTTAAAATATTCTATATACATCACTACTATAATCACTCTTTGTTCATTCTAATATTTCATTTATTCAGATACAGCACAAATTAATATCTTAATTATCAATCCATCTTAAATAAAGTAGATTAGATAAATTAAATATTGTGGTTGGTTCATACAAACCAATTTATAAATTCCCTTTTAGAATAATCTTTTCAATTAATTATTTATATTTTTCTCATGCGTACTTTTAATTATTTAAGGTTCGATAAGTGTGATACATTCAGAGAACGGAACTGCGTTCTTTCGTGCGTAAATCAACTCTTCCTCTATCTCTCTCGCCATCATCCATAATTCCTAGTGTAATTATAAGCCTTCACTCAGCAAGAAAATACTTACAAAACTAAAATTGTGCTACACCATTACAAGACTCCACTGTGTCCAATCCAAACTTTAATTATCCCCCAGATTTAATCATTCACCTCTTCAACGCAGGAGTGCAATGAGACTTGATCAAAGATTATTTAACACGCTTCTTAATAAAGGATCAAATATATCTTTCTTCGAGAAATCCCAGCCAAAACACTCGATTATTCTCTAATAATCATCTGTATCACATGTGAGTTCCATATCTCAATGTCGTGGATGATGAAGCGATTTTTAATCACTTGAGGCCCCTAGACCTTATATCAATTGCAACTAGGGCGTCAGTGAGCTACTTATTGCATGAGCGCACGTCACAACAATAGCGTGTGTGTCGCGTGTCGCTCTATCGCGTCTACACATATAATCCTTTTAGTCTATACTCATGTCTCTCGCTGTTCCTTGCCGCATGTTCTTTTTCTCTACTCACCTATAATATTTTACTGTTATTCCATGTTGTAACTTTTTTTTACAGATTCTCAATCCTCAACAGTTATTTGTCCGATTTTTGAGCAGGTGTTCTTTTCATGTATACCAATTAACTCAATATTATATATATATATAATATATAATAATATAATTATATATATATAATCTATATATATTAATTATTAGGATGTACATAAGCTATCGGTTATCGTATCGGGGGTATATTGCATTTTGTGACTGTATCGGTATCGGTTAAAATGGCCGATACTAGCCGATACTGATCTTTTTTGGTTGAAAAATCTATAATAAACTTTTAGATCAATAAATAATATCTAGTTCATATAATAGCTATGTACTAATTTATGTTTTTTTTTCCTTCATTCCTTTTAACTAAATTTTAGCGGTTTTCTCAACTTGCTTAGGAAATTACTTTTTTACAGGGGCTATTGATTTATAGTTATCAGATTACTCGGACTTAGTTGAAATCAATATTATTTTTTTTTTACGGCCAATTTGCCGTGAATAGCAATGTGAGTGCGTTAGTGTTTAAACTCTCTGGATTATCATTATTTTAGATATTTGCTGTACAATCAGGTTTTATCGGTTTTTAAAAATTTAGGTTTACAGCGGTAACAACTAATTTTTTCTTTATGTCTTTGTTTTTGTCTATTCTGTTTCTCGTTTTTGTGCTTTTTTTTTGTAGAATCATTTACGCAAGTGTTGTGCGTTATGATAGCAAGATGCACAGGCTGCCTTCTCTTAACATTACCAACACAATGCTTGCACTCTAACCTCTGTATTCTGAAACTAACCTCTAATTAACCTAATTTATGCTCTTTACTGAAACCCAGATGCTAAGTAATTCATTCCTCAACCTCGTTTAATATATCAACTATAACTTTTTATAATTTCATCGTGACAGGGTGAGAGTGCCTAGTTAACCTAAACACTCCTGAATACTCTCGAAGAATCTCGGGGGAATCTCCTACTTCGATGTTGTGGCTTAAAATCTTTCTTCCTCTACTACAAAATAATCTTTGCTTCTGCTACTGTTCTCAGCTAACAAAACAGATTTTCATGCTTTTTTGATTATCTTTACCTAACTTCTCACGAAGACGTTAATCTTCTCATCAAATACGGAGGGTCTCTATAGGGATTTCCAAAGAACACAACTGAATTGTGGTCCTCTCATACTGATTTGTGGAAGCGAACCTGGAATCATTCCAGTAATCTCAACGATATTGAGCACTAATTAAAGAACCTAGACACATTCCGGATCGTCTCCTAACCAGTTTTTGAACACTCTTGATCTATTCTTACTCCTTCTCGCTTTAAATACACCACTCGCTTCAATCGGTAAATCTGACCAAACCTTATATCATCTCTTATTTTTAATACTCTCTCTCCAACATCTCTATCCTGCCCTATCGTTTTTCGCACTTGGGATCGGCCATTGCGGCATGGGTTGCTCTGACGCTAACTATATTAATACTGCTTTGACTCTGTGAACGCTTCTCTCTGCTGATAAGTGAAGCGTATCAGGTTGATCGGTTGACCGGTCATCCTTCTTCGACATATCTTTTCTCTCTCCTCATAATCCATGTTCTATCGGGGTGCTTGTTCGGACATTCACTAAAGACCACGTGCTTATTTGGATGGACAAAATTTCGTTCTCTCTATCACTCTTCTAATTTCATTCGCTAGAAATCGTTGCAAGGGATCTCTTCGACGAGCCCAAAAGCGGGCTTCATCCAAACGAAGGTCGCTAACTCTCCTTGTCTCCTATACTGACAATCTCTCTGGCCTCATGCAAAAACATCTCTAACACTTCTGTAAATCATCCTTTCCTCCTCTATTCGCTCTGATATCGGTTGTTAATACCAAACTGATCAAAACCAACATCTCTTGCCTCGTCCTATTTTCCTCTTACTCAATCCTGGACCAATGGTATTCCTCTTCCTTCTCCTCTCAGGTTCCTAATCCTTGCCGTCATTTCATTGCTCGGTCATGCCTCCTAAATCTATGAACGTAGGAAGCGGTGCCCCGAGCATTCCCTCCGGGCATTTTTGAGAATGTCTTCCGTGCTGATCCACCCTCGTTCACACTATATTCTTATGCCTCACAATATCACTTCATCATGTTTGACCGCGCATATTGTCAACTATTCCGACAAAAAGTGACTGTTCTGATCCTATCAACTGACTCGCATATCTCTAACTTGTATTCTTTCTAAGATTTGAAACCTTCAACTCTCACTTCCTAATCATTGCTGGAATCTCTTCCTTTTTCTCGATACCAGTATGGCTTCGGGTTACGGAATCTACTGGCGAATTACTTACTATTTTTATATTCTATATGAATCATTCGCCTTTTACGAACAGGAAGACTTGTGTGCTAGCGCTTGACATATCTAAAGCATTGACCGAGTATGCAACGCGTCACTGCTCTCCACCTCTCCTTTGGTTTCTTCTCTTTGGCTATATATCTAGCTTCTTCCAAATCGCCTCAAATTCGGCTGGTTGTGATGGGGCGACTCTTTCTGTCAATAGTGGTTTCCTCAGGGTTCTGTTGAATGTCATCTACTTTATCCGCTTTCATCAATGATTCCCTCACACTAACTCTATCCACCATATTTCGAATTGCCAGACCTTTCACTTCTTCAACTCTATTTAAATTTGGCTCTCGTTACCTTCAATAATTGCCTTACGTTCTTAATCTTTCCCGGAATTCTCTCTCGCTACTGATAGAATTTCAGGGGTGGGTCGTTCAAACTTGTGAAATTAATTCTTTAAAAAACCCACTTCTACAAAAATCTCCTTCTAAAACCTAAACTTTCTACTTTCGAAGGGGGGGGAACGATTTTCTCGTTCTCCTCGCTGTTGAACAATAAAACATCCTGGCCTCTTGGACATAAACAGAAAAATTATGTGAAAACCTCAAATCACAGTGGTTGCTAGCGCGCGCCTTCAAAAAAACTGGGAGTTCTGTTTAGACTGCGAGACCTTTCTTTCCTCTTCTCATTACTCCACCTATACAAGGGTCTCAATCCGCCCTTGTATGGAGTACTGCTCTTATATCTGGGGGGGGCGGCTCAGGTTTCACGGCTTTTTGTATACGCGATCGAGTCAATAGGCCAAAAGACTTACAAACTGTCCTTCTCCTCTATTAATGACATCTCTATATTTTTGCGGCGCGATATGGTGTTTTAATTCCCTTTCTATGTACAACTGTAGCGCAAGCTCTCGAGGGAACTATCCACCGTGTACCCACCGCCTTTACACGCCTCGTACACAAGGGTGCTTGTCCGCACTGATTTTGTGTTGATATACTAACTCCAGACTAGTTCCTGCGGTTCTTCTTTCCTGTCACCTCCGTCTTGGAATTCTCTTCACCATCTGTTTCCACTCCATTTTAATTTCCCTCATTTAAAGCCTGCGTATGTGCCATCTGCGTAATTTGCGGTTACATGAATTTTTGAGCGTTCAACACCACTCCCTTGATAGGTTTTGCCGTTCCTTGAACTAGGGTTCTGCCATGAGCCGGGTGACAACCGTAATATCAAAAATTACAATAAATAGGCTTCTAAAAGAATTCCTTAAGTCTACTAAACCCACAATCAATGGCATTAGTCCAGGACGGACATCTACTTTAGAAAGCATTTAAATAGCATAACCAGGAGCTTGCTCGCTTGACAAAAAACAAAACAAAAATATTCCACAGAATGGAAGCGGCTAGTCTTCAACCCTGCAACATCACTGTGATATAACGATGTGGCTTTCATCAAATAGAACCTCTGAAGATGAGGATTTGGATATGTAGACCCTGATAAGTTCAATGGCCGAAAATTGCATGATTATCTCATCACCTCAAAGGAATCGACACCAAGGAACCTCAATACGTACAAAACCTGAAGAGACATAATCAAGGAGCAATATATAATTCAAATTTGCAAATTCTGTGAAAGATGGAGATGAGCCTAACGAAAACATGAGAACTCTGCTACAGAATAGAAATCCTTTTCATGCGGGTGGCATTAAAAATGGCAAGTTTCCATTATTATTCAGTGCTTGCAGGCAATAATGGTATCAGCACCCCTTCATCTGTCGAGAGAGAAGAGAAGGAATTAAAAAGGATTATTAAGGCAATCGTAAACACCGCTAAAATGAATGATCTTTGAACCAAAACTAGTTGAAATATAACTTTGAACCAAAATTTGAATTTTTTGAACTTTGAACTAAAATTTAAATTTATTCAACCTTGAAACAAAATTTGTATTTTTTCAACTTGTGAAACAAAATTTTAATTATCTTTCAGTTGCTTGCAGTTTCTTCTATATTTTTATTCTTTATATTGTAGCTACTTAAAGAATCTTCTTGTAAATTGTAATCATTAAAACATAAAAGCTATAGCTAAACTTGTTAATTCTTAATGGACAAATGGAAATGGATTTTTAATTAAACACAACATAAAAAAGTTATTAATGATATATTTGAAATTTAATACAAGGAGACTAATTTTAATTAATAAATAAATGATACATTGACAAACACGAAATTATCTTTTAGTGACAAGACAAAAGAGTTGTACAAGGGGAACGCATCTAGTTCCTAGCAGTGATCACAAATTGTTCTATCTTATACTTTGTATATAATATTCATTAAAGTTACGTATCTCGGTACGCGTACGACACTAAAAAATAGAAGTATCGTCTCGGCCTCTTTTCGTAGGCACATCCCTAATATATATATATATATATTATATATATATATATATATATATAATATAATATATATATATTAAGATATATATATATATATATATATTATATATAGATTATACGATATACTATATATAAAACCTTTAACGTGCTTATCCCCTATGCAGGGGGTAACACCGGGGGACCACAGAAATCGAAAACTTTAAGGCCGTGCTATCCAACCATGCCACAACGTTTCGCGTCGAGTTTCTAATCTCTTCGCCCAAGTAGATAAAATCAACGCTACCGAGGATTTGCAACCACCGTTCTCGTAGAGTCAGCGGACCAACCTCCTGCGCCACCCAAAAAAATTAGATTATAAATACATGCATTTATGCATAAATCTAATAAAGGTTCTCTAAGTTAATTCATCATTTAATTTCATTTTCACATCTAAAATAAATGTTCAAAATATAATAAAATATTTTTAAACATATCCCTAGATAAATCCAGAGCCAAATAAGAATTTTCGACTAAATAAATTACTGAACAAGATGAGGATGCAATCGTGCTCAGAAATAAACTATATAAAAAAATAACCATCACTAATTCATAACTATTAATCCTAAGACCCCTGTTACACGAATGTGTCCTTACTTTATTTTGACATCTAAAACATATTATTAGAATCGTACGCTTTGTCTTTACTTCCAAATCGTACTGTCCAAAAATTAGAAATTCTATTTAAGGTACTAGTGTAGTTTTTATTACAATATATATATAATATATATATTATTATATATATATATAATATATATATATATAATATATAGTAGATATGTTAGATATATATATATATTATAAATATATATAATATATTATATATTGGAGAAGAATGAAAGAATGGAGTGATAATGGGGGAAAATATAAACCAAAGAGGCTGTGAAAAAAAAATCCAATTTAAAATCCCATTTTAATGGCTTACCTTATTATTATTGTCAACAAACAGACCAAAAGGACGTGTTGAATATGGTCTAATGAAGAGATACAATGTTTGCCATAACAAATGCACCTTTAGAGCTTTTCTAAAAACAGGCATGCTAATCCATATCTATTACAAGAGGTTGGTTGAACATTAATTTAACCAGCCTCTTGTAATAGATTTGGATTTTCATGATCGATCTCATGGAGAGAAGGGAGGTTAGCTATGTTTTAATAGTATAAGTTTTTATTGAATCAATTCATTTCAGAGCCATTTAATTTGACACTACGCATGAGTTAGATTAAATGGTTCGGTACCAATTCATTTCAGAACCATTTAATCTAACTCATGTGTGGTGTTGATTTTGATTCCAAGAAATTTTAGTACTTACATGGTTTATGCCAAATATGTCAGAACCTGTCATGTAAATTGTAAGTCATGTAAATTTTAAGTCCTGTAAATTGCTTCATGATCAAACACCCTGATTAGATCTTCGTAGACCAACATCATGAAAATAATGAAGTTGACTGTTGATATATACGGTACCATATTGTGAAAATAAAGAAAGTCTTGGCTGTATTGGATATTGATCAATACATGAATAGCTAAATCTTTCTTTCATGCTTCACTTGCAGAAATATGGAGACTGGAAGAAAGGTTTCAAAAATATTCCAAGAAAACTTTTTCTCCCCAAAAAATTATTTTTTTTGTAATTTTATATATTTTTATAATTTTATTATTATTTATTATATGTAAAATTAGCTGTTTTGATTAGAGTTTGTCATGCAGCCTGAAGTATACAAATTAAATATTGGTATTTTATTAAAGTTGCGAACTTCTTTTTATTCTAGATATAATTCTTTTATTCTAAAATATCTAAATAGATTTTCTACTGACAATAATTCAGAAGAATAAAATAACTTTGCAAAAATTAAAAAAATTATAATAACAATATTTTTAACATTTTTAAATTGAAGGGAAATGTGAATTTAGGTAATATATAATATATTATATATATATATATATATATATATATATATACTATATATAATATATATAGTATCATATATATATTATATAATATAATATATTAATATAATATATATATATAATATATATATATATATATAGTATATATATCAGGCTTGGGTTCAAGTACAAGTACTTTACTTGCAGATCTAAAACTCAGTGTACTTGTACTTGCACCTTTTGTACTTGAAAAATTTGCAAGTACTTGCAAGTACCTTTGGCATTTTTAACTTGCCATATTTTTTTTTTTTATTTCTATGTATATATTATTATTATTTCTATTATCGTATGTATTCTAAATAAATTTCCATTTGCAAATTTAAAGTATTTCATATAATATATAATATACATATATATCTATACATATATATATATAATATATATATATATAAATATATATAAAATATTTATTAATATAATAAAAAAAATAAAAATATAAAATTAAAAAATATTTAGATTATATTAATAAATTAAATATTTATATATATGATATATATATATAATACTATATATTTTAATGTGTGTATTGATAAGATAACTGCTCATCCTCTACACCTCACCGCAGTAACCTCTTCAAAAAATAACCTCCTTAATAATTCACCCTGCTGGATTGAACTGGGCCCTAGCAATGACCTGCGTAAGTTGTTTGACGACCACGCCACCATGACTAAAAAAGAAAGCGCGAAAATGCTTCCTTGAATATATACGCCACCATGACAGAACCTCACATACCGTCGCTCTTCCGTCCACACTCGGCGTAGAGATCAAACAGTAGCAACGCACAATTGAAATATAATACGCGAATATATTGTATTGATAAGAAACTGCTGCATACTTCTATCACCTCAACCGTGCAGTGTGATACGTATTGAATACAAATAGGACCCTAATTAATTTCCACCCTGCCTGACGGGGGAACCTGGCCCTAGAGCATATGAACCGGCTTAGTGTTGACGACCACGCTACGATGGACTAAAAGAAGAGCGCGAGAAATGTTCCTGTATGGTGAATATATCACCCACCAACCGAACCACAACGCGCTCTTTCCGTCCACACTCGCTTTCGGGCGTAGGGTCAAACAGAGCAGCACAGAGTGAAATATTATTATACATCGGCTGGAATATATTTGTATGATAAGATCAACTGCCATTCCCTTCTACAACCATAACTATGTGTATAGTATTGACTAAAATAACCCCTAATGTAATTTCACCCTGCTGTGATGAACCTAGATGAAGCGATAGATATCTTATCAACAATATATTCTGAATTTTTAAGTTGTCTTTGTATGTTTTCTAGGTCAGTTGTGGTTATTTTCTATTGTTGAGGTAGGTCGACGTTTTTATTTCTGAGTCTGTTGATGATTTTCCCTGTTATGGTGTTGGGTTTTGACTCTACTTTGCGGTGAGTTGCGATAATGTTTGCATGTCATTTGAATGATGGTTTATTGTTTGGTTTTTGATGGATTTGTACGTCATGGTTGTTTGGTTGATTGAGTTTTAGTGTATATTGTTCCACATTCTGTGTTATTGTGTGTGTTGATGTTCTGGTGAGGAATGTTGAAAGTTGTTGAGCAGATGTGTTGTCAGTTTAAACGATTGGGTTTTATGTGTCACACTGTCTTCTCAATTTTGGAGTGATAGGTGTTATTTTTATATCAATTGGGGGGGGCCTATTTGATTATTGTTTTATTTCAGTGTTAAGGTGGGTTTATTTTTGAATGTAGTCCTCTGAGGCTTTCTTTACTGATTTTGAATTGAGAAGTGAAATTGGGTTTGTGAGTGTTTATGTTATACGTGATATTCTAGGGATGTAATAATATTGGGTTTTTCGTTAGTTATTGTCTTCCGGTGTGAATTGTTCCATGTTCTGCTTTGTAGTTTTTGTATGTTTCGGAGCTGAGTAGTTGTAGTTGTGTATGCTTATCGATCTTTCGGTAGTTGTCGGAGCTTAACATTGTTTTTTTTTCGCCAAATGAATGTGGTATGTAATGGAGCCCTTGTGGGAAAGCATAGTCTTATTCCGGTGACTATTGCATTTTATGTGTTAAGAGTGCTAGGTGGCGTTTTTCTTTTTTCTCAGAGGGAATCATTACAAGGTTTTCGAAGGTGGCTATGTAGCGTTGTCCTCTTATGCTTCTGTATTTTGGCTATGTTGATCGTTAATTGGTTGTACCTATTTAGACTGTTTATGACAAAAGTTATAATTGCTGTCCCACTTTGTGAGGTTTGTTTATATTTCTGGTGCCATTGTGTTAGTGTGTGCGTAAATGTAGTCATTGGAGTTAGTTATTGAAGATGTTGAATTTTTTTTAGTTGTTTACAGACATTAAAGGTGTGTGTGTTTTTTGTGTGTGTGTCACGTTTATAAGTGTTCATTTAGTATGATTTGTGATAGTGATGTTCTGGGGTATGTTGGAGTGAAGGATGGCATCGAATTGTGGCTGATACTGATCAATGAGTTGGGTATATTTTGGTGAGTTGTACACGATAGTATTTGTAGGTAGGTGGTGGATGAATATGCATCATCCTTTCGTTTGCGTCACAATGAATTTTGGTGTCTCGTGAGTTGTGTATTCTAGTAGTAGGTTGTTTCTAGCTGAAAAGACCTTGTATATTATTGCTTTGCGTTTTTGTTGTGTGTAAGTGTTCCGTTGTAGTAAAAGACTTCTAGAATTTTGTTCTTTGGTTAGATTTATTTGTATTGTGCTTTTGTTGTAGTTGGTAATTGATTATTTGTGGGGTGTTTAGTTGTGTGTGTAA
Organism: Trachelipus rathkii; assembly: GCA_015478945.1. Classification (NCBI taxonomy): domain Eukaryota; kingdom Metazoa; phylum Arthropoda; class Malacostraca; order Isopoda; family Trachelipodidae; genus Trachelipus; species Trachelipus rathkii. The sequence goes on from JABUQX010061308.1 coordinate 28,965, forward strand.
TAGTGGTAGGTCTTATGATGCGGTCTAGACAGTGCAATGCGAACCATTTGGAAGGATTACTTGTAAGGGGTGTGTTCAAGGTTGTGTTGAGTATGTAGAGGAGAGAATAGTTACGTAACAAATGACAGCAGATGTTGTAATCCAATTATTATATATATATATAATATATATATATATAAGTATATATATATAATCTATATAATATTATATATATATAAATATTATATAAAAATATCATAGTATATATATATGTATATAATTTATATAAATATATATAATATATAATAATAATTTATATAATATATAATATATAATATATATAATATTAAGTGTGTTTGTTCATTAATATATAGCTGTATATACGTCATAATATATATATAATATATATATATATATTATATATATTATTAATATATAATATAATATATAGTATAGTATAGTATATAATAGTAATATATAATAATATATAATATATCGTATATATATATATATATATTATAATTAATAATATATATATATATAATAATATTATATATATATTATATATACCGTATTATATATATAATAGTATTATATATATAATATATATAATATATATATATATATAATATATATATAGTTATATATATATAATATATATATAATATATGCCGCTACCAGTGCTCAACCGTAGAGGACGCCGAGTCCCGCTATGCAAGGGTCGTGTTCGAATCCTGTCGGCCTTCCCTATGAAATTACTATAGAAGTTCCCCTCCTTCGAATAGTGCTATGTCCCGTGAAAGTGTAAACTTTTTATTACATCAAAACTATTATATATTAATATATTATATATATCATAATATATAATATAGTATATCTAATATATTATATTATATTATATTATATACTATATTATATATTATATATATATATATATATATTATATATATAATATAATTATATTAGTGATGGGACGATTATAAATTGCCGAAATATGAAACTGATTGACGAATGATGACAATTAGAGCAAATTTCACCGATGACGATTAATTGAAAAAAAAGCTATTTTAAAAAAATTCTCTTCTCTCATTCTCTCTCTCTTTATATATAGAATAGTAGTATATTAATATATATATAAATCATATAAATATATATATATATAATATATAGTATATATATATATATATGTAATATATTATATTATATATATATATAAATAAGTGGTGGCGCTTGAAGCTTCCAACCTCCCGAAATTATTTTTGCGATCAAAATTTTGATTCCTTAAAGCTAGTCTCAATAATAATAAATAATAATAAATAATTAATTATAAATTATAATTAATAATCTATTATAATTATAATATAATAATAATAAAATAATAATAGATATAATAATAATAGTATTTCTGAAATGTAAAAGAATTTATTTAATGGATAATTTGAGGAACATGGTTTGTGTCCCGTAACGATTTCTTATTGTCAATGTGGCTGTTCCCATAGCATGTAGAATATTTAATCAAAAGAATTAAAAAAAAAACCAGGCGACTTAAAATGTAAGGTTTCCAAGTTTGCAGATGAATAGCAAATTGGCTAACCTCAATAATGAATGATTGAATGGATGTATAAGATTAAATAGATAAGAGGGACTGTAATGTGAATCGATGATTCAGGTTTATTCCTTCCTGTCAGCTAAATTTTTTCTTCCTCATGTCAATCTCCTAGTCTATAAACTAAATACTTTCTTTTCCTCATAATCATGATGTTCGATCCGTGGCTTATTCTCCCATGGGCATTCAGGACAAGGGCTAAGACAGCTGTGCCGCATATCGGGTTGGAATAATATAGTTATCGTTCTTCCCTATCCTCTCGCTAATTTTCATTCAAGCTAGAAATCGTGCAGGGATTACTACTGCGACGAGCAATCAAGCTGAATCTCATCAAAAGGAAAATGCGCTATACTCTGCCTTGGTTCTCTCCTACTGACAAATCCCTGTTTTTTTTTCCCCCAATATCCTTTTCCCCTTTTAGCAACTTCTTATTCAATTGCCTTTCCTCCTCTTATTCGATCTGATCTATGTGCTGTGCTAATTCCCCACTTGAAACAAGCTAATCTCCTTCGGTCACCTCGCCAATGTCTATAGTTCGTCTATGTCGTCAAGCTACACTTTCCTACCCTCATCGTGTTGAACTCTCACAGTTCCAACTATTCCGAAAAAAGGAACCGCTCTGACTTCTAACTATACCCCCCACCGCGCCCTTGGCTCGCCTTCTGTGCTCGTCAATGTTCTTTTTTTGTATCTAGTTAAGATCCTTACCTCCTTTGCAAACCTTCTCAACTCACTTTCTTAGATCTCTGACTCGACTCCCGATCGACCAGTACGTGCTCTCGTTGCACGAAGCTAACTGGCGATAATACGACTTCTATCTAACCATTTTTATTGTTTTTTCGCTCTTTAGGACCGTTGAGAGACTTTTGGGTTGGCTTGAACATATCCAAAGCATTTACCGAGTATGGACGCTAATTTACTGCTCCTCCAAGTTTCCCCTCCTTTCGGGTTTTCCCACCTTGTGCTCTTTGCTTTACTTATATTTCTTAGCTTTCCGCCCTTCAAAATCGATCAATATGGGCTGTTGTTGATAGGCCGAAGCTTCTTTCTTCTTTCCTGTTCAATAGTGGTGTTCCCTCAAATGGTCGTCTTATCTCCTACTTTCATTAATATCTTCTCGACTGCAACCTATAACGGCTATCCAACGTATGCTTCCCCGATTGACCGACCCCTCGAATTCTTAACTCCTATCAATCTTCTACCCCAGAACTTTTACTTTCTGGAATTGGCAGTCTCGTCTATATCCTTTCCGCATTTTAATTCTCGCTGGATGGATACGAAATAGATTTGTGAAAATTCACTTCTTCTTAAAAAACCCAACTTTTTTTTGTACAATTGCTCCTTCTCCAAAAAACCTTCTAACTTTCCTGTCTCTTCTGCGGGTTCTGCGCTCTCCTTTCACAATATAAACAATATCCTTGGCCTAACATGAACAAAAAATGTCTTGGACAAAACCTCACATCAACAACGTTGCTAGGCGGCTCAACGAACTGATCGTTCTGTTACATGTGAGACTTCCTCTGGTTTCCCTTCAGTGCTCCGCTAATACAAACGGTCTCATCCGCACCATGTTATGGAGTACTCGCTTCTCATTACTCTGGGGGGGGGGGGGGGCCCCCGGCTCGCGTTTAACCCGGCTTTTGGACAGGGTCGAGTAAACGGCAAAAAGGCTTAAACTGTTCTGTTCTTTCCAGTTCACTTGACCCTCTATCTCTTTGCGGCGCGATCGGTCTTAACTCCTATCCCCTTTATTACCAACGGCAAGTGCTTCGGAGGGGAACTATCATCGCCGTACCACCGGACCTTTACGAGCCCCTTCGTAGCCAGCAAATAGCTGCTGTTCGCGCACGAGTATTGTGTGACATTGGTAAACAGTTCCATGTTAGTTTTTGCTGCTGGTGCTTCTTCTTTGCCCACCACCTTTTTGTGAATCTTCTCCTTCATCTTCTGTATTCCCTACTGAATTTAATCTCTCTCACTATTTAAAGGGCCTGCGTCTGCTCATTGCTAATTTGCACGACGCTTTAAAGTTTTAGCAACAACTCCGCTTGAATAGGGCTCTGCCCGATAGAGTGGTGGTGACTAACTGTAAAAAGCAATCCTTATGAATGGCAGATATTGGCAAATACTGATCTAAGGTTATGTTTACACCATAAACACTCATTCAATTATCCAAAAAATGTACTCTTTTAACAACTTCAACCTCAGAGGATCAATATGTCGCAACCACACAAATTTACCTTTTCAAACTAAATTTAACCTTTAGACTTCTAAGTACTCACAACATAAAATCACCATAGCTCTCTTAACACAACTCACTCACATCAGAATTGCAAATCCTTCTATCTCCCCTCTTCATTCCTTTCCACAACAAACACAAACACATTTCACCCTACATTACTCTCCTTCACTGTTTCCTTTCATCTTTTCAGTCACAGCGAGCAAATCAAATTTGCCACTCTAATACATCAACAGTGCCTACTTACGGGACTGCAATGCCCTCAATGCTGAGGCCGTCATGTGGTCAGTTTATTCAAATGGTTCTGCAATCTAACAAACTCGATGAAGAGCAAGACAAATGGATTAAAAAACCGATGGAAAATTTTGAATTTGTTTCCCAGGTCGTTTTTCACATTAATACCAGAATCTCTTAACTTGGTTTCAAAATTCTCCAACAGTAACGCTGATCACAAAGAAACTACTCGGTACTTAAACCTTTCAATTAAAAACCTTCACACTTTAAGAAATACTTGAAGATACTATGGCAACTGTTTCTGCTGTTGGTGTTGCCAAACAATGGTTTACTTCCATTTTCAGATATAGATTCGTAATAACTAAACGTCATTTGATGTACTAGTCCAGGATGACTTTTATTGATCCGTTAGTATTATCAAATCTGCTGTAGTTTACCGAACATTGAACAAAAATATGTAAATTAAAAAATAAGGTTTGAAGTATGGACAATTTGTCTAGTCTCTTTATACGCTGACTCCAGAATTTCTCGACATCAACAATGAAGAATTGCAGAAAAAGCTGAATTGAAATTACGAAATAGAATCTCAAGAAAAAACCCCTTTCCTCTGGAATATTCAGCTTCGTGACTTCTTATGAAAAACATAGAATCAAAACATCAATAAGAGATTTGGCAGACTGATCATTGACAACTACATCATTGCCTCAAGTATACCAGATGTTTACACCTCGCGTTTTGCTGCTCTTGACTTTGCCTGTAACTGTGTCAACAGCCGAGCGGTTACATTTCTAATCTACATAATTGATAATAAATACTCACTTCTACAATGTCACAGAAGAATTAGGGGAAGATTGTCATATTGGGGTCGGCGCTACCGCCTAATTTTCCACCTCCCTCTAAATGGACATAAAATCCGGAATTATCAGCCGATTTGATCGTATAAACACCAAACTGTATCTTTTTTTTAGCCGCTAAAATCCGTTGTTTTCGGTTTTTTCTGTGTCTGGCTAGCCATCTTTCAAAAATTTGTTAATTTTTCAACACCAGGACTTGAGAATTCTTCATATCAGGGACTCCAGATTTGAAAAGGGACTTCAAACTTGAAATCAGGGACTTCAGACTTGAAATCAGGGACTTCAGAATTGAAATCAGGGACAACTTAGTCAAACCTCCAATTTTTTTTTGGATTTTAAATGAAAACTTGGCGTAAATTTTTGCCTGCTCGTGCGAAGTGATAAATTTTCAGTGCATATTATCGAAAAAGATGCACATTTATTATTTAAATAATTTCTTTCGTATATGCATAGTTTTAGATTTGTTCTCAAAACAATTCTCAAAAAAAAAAAACATAAAAAAAAAAAGAATTTTTAAAAATTTTCTTTTGAGATACAAAAAAATTTATCTAATTAAAAAAGATCATCTCGCCCGACTATAAGAAGCCCTGAAAATTTGATATTTATCGGACAGTGTAAAAAAATTATTCTAATATTTCACTTTTCAAATATATAATATATATATATAATATATATATATATAATATATATATATATATATATATATATATATATATATATATATATAATATATATATATATATATATATATAATTATAATATATTAAAAATAAATATATTATTATTATTATATATTATTATTATTATATTATCTCATTGAGTTTAAATATTATTCAAAATTCTAATATTTGTTCAATATATAAAATAATCGGCCAAATTTGCCGATGACGACTTTAAAAAAATATGTCCGAGTGACATGACGATGACGATATCGTCCCACACTAATATATTTATAGTATTAATTATATATATATATATATATAATATATATATATATATATATATAATATATATATATACTATATATATA
>JABUQX010061309.1:0-7500 GCA_015478945.1 Trachelipus rathkii
ATATATATATATATATATATATATATATATATATATATATATATATATATATATATATATATATATATATATATTACTATATATATATATATATATATATATATATACTATATTTATATATATATATATATATATATATATATATATATATATATATACCTATAACTTCAAAAGTATTTTCTTAGCATATATATATATATATATATATGATCATATATATATATATAGGTTATACAATTTGGGAGTAGGAACAATTATGATTACAAAATAGATGATTCAGTTATCAAGGTGTCTAGTGAGGGAAAATGATAAAAGATAAAAGAATTAATAAGGATTTAAAATTTGCGAAACAATGTGCTGAAGCTGTTAAAAAAGCAAATGAAGCTCTAGGCTTTATTGCCAGAAACTTCAAATATAAATCTAAATTATAATAGTTCTTCTCTATAAAACATTAGTTAGACCTCATCTGGAATACGCAGTGCAGCTTTGGTCCATACCTCAAAAAGGATATAGAAGAAATTGAAAGAATTCAAAGAAGGGCAACCAAATTAAAACTAAAATTGAGAGGTAAGTCATACGAGCAACGACTAGGCGAATTAGATATACATTCCTTAGAGACAAGAAGATTGAGAGGAAAATTAATAGATGTTTTCAAAATATTAAATAAATTTGACAATATTGATTACAGGTAATTCTTTAAATATGATTTTAACGATGTAACATGGAAAAATGTGAATATACTTTGTCATAAACGATTTCAAACCAATATAGCAAAGAATTTTTTCACTTGCAATGTAATTGAGAAGTGGAATAGGCTCTCTTATGAAATAGTGAACAGGAGCAACATCGATTCATTGAAGAAGAAGTTGGATAAACACTTTAAGAAAATTGGTCTTTGAACTTCAATTTAACCCGATTTTTATTTTAGTAAAACGCTAGAATTAGATGTGACATAGATAAAGTAAACTCAAACGAACTCTTGAAATCATTTGGTAAATGTTTAAAGTACATCTTAAAAAGAATTTGGCCGCCGAATTTACATAAACAGTTTTGGTGTTCCCCGCTTAGTAAGGTTAAATATACATTTTGAAAAGAATTCGGTCGCCGGACTTATAATAGTTTTAATGTTCACTACTTAGAAGGTATCCGGTCTAAGACGGTGATCTCACGATAACACTGTCACCTTAACTTGTAATAAATAGGTATGATGCTCACCGTTTAGAATGTATCCGTTCTAAGACGGTGATCTCTTTGATCACACTAAGTATGAGAAATAATCCAAAAAGAAAATTTCACGCATTTGTAGCACTGTGATGTTTGTTGCATAGAAGCAGATCTGTTCTAAGTGAGCAGAATCATATGTCATATTGACAGTGGACACATCCAGCACAATAAATGAACGAAAATACTTAATTAGTTAAGTATTTTTATTCATTTATTGTGCTAGATGTGTCCACTGTCAATGTGACATATGATTCTGCTCACTTAGACGTTTGCTACTTAGAAACAAATCTTTTATAAGCGACCAAATTCATATGTTACGTTGAAATAGGTAAAATAAGATACTAATAAAAAAAAAACATAACAGATTTATTTTAAAAGCAGTTGACAACATACCAACAACAATTTAAATACCAACACTAATACTGTTCAACAGACTAGAGTGTAAGCCTGAGATGGACTGTAAATGATTTCTATGGTACTAACACAGTGGTACTGTTATTCTGTTCTGTAGGTTCTGCCTGTATTGTAATCATTGTCATCTTGTTCCTATCCTTTCATTCATTCAATCTTTTTCGTTTTTCTTAGCTTCTTTTAATGTTTCTTAGATATCTTTCTTTAGTTTCTTTCTTGCTTTTCTTTCTTTCTTCTTTTTTTGCCTGTGCGTTTTACTTGTTTCTTTATATGCTTTTCTTTCCGCATCCATAACTACCTTTTTTCACACTTTCTTTATCATCCAAGTCCTAAGGAGCTCCCTGAGTAAAGTGTATATAATCTTTACTTGTCAATCGAGATTTCTTTCTTTCAACCAAATTTCCATTAATGCAATAGTAACAAAATACGGAGCACGAACGGACCATATTGTCAAAAAGGGTATATTACTTTCTTTTTTCTCTCTCATTTTAGTCTTCTTCTCTCATTTCTTATATACGCACAACAATTAACATATTATCATATTCTTTATTAAGTGTTCACATAATAATAATATAAAAATAGTGTAAATAATATATAATAAAATTAATAACAAGTTAAAATAATAGTACAATAATAATAATAATAATAATAATACACTATAAATAATAAAATAATAATAATAAGAATGACTGAGTTAAATGTCAAGATGAGTTATACTTTTACTATCAAGCAATATTTATATTAATATTAATATTAATATTTAACCCTATTAGAAATCCATATATAGCATGAATAAATTAGTATGAAATAATTTAGTATTTTAAACGTATTAATATTAAATATTTAACATTTCATTTTCAATGATAACCTGATATCATTCTGTACGAACCCTCATTAATATCACATATCATATATCAATATCAATATCAATATCAATGTCAATATGAATATCGAATAATAGTTACCATATATGTATCTATTAGATAAGTTATTTGCCTTAAATATCCAATAATAATAATAATAATAATAATAATAATAATAATAATAATATAATACTAATAAATAATAAATTATAATATTATAAATAATATGCTTGAAAGTAATAAAATTTTAAATATATAAATTATAGACTATTATTATAACAAATAAAATTATTATAAATTATAATATATAATATTAATAATTCTAATTATAATTTACAATTATAAGCAGTATAAGTAAATTATAACTATAATTATATAATTATAATTTATAAGTTATATTAATAATTATAAATTATAATTTAAACCTAAATTTTAATTTAATTCTTAATAATAATAAAAAATAAAAAATGATAATTAAATAATATAATAAATAAGGATTATCAATGAATAAATAATAATCTAATTCATTAATATAAAATACAACAAGCAATTATTACCGATTAATCATTATTAAATTATTAATTTAGGATAATTACATTATAATTTTTAATATTATTAAAATTTATAATTTCATATAATTTTCCAATTACTTATTAGTATTAATTATTATTATTATTAAAATATTATTAATTATTATTATTATTAATTAAATTTAAATTTAATTATTTTTATAATAAAATTGTAAAACTTGTATTCAAACAAGTTATCTCAAAGTAAACGTTATAATCTCTAAGCACTACTAGTGTGGAATTTCAACTCTTAAGGACTAGACCTAGATATATAATAATAATTAATAGAACGAAACAGATTGAAAATGATATCTTGAAAAACCGTAAATCCACACGTAATGAGAGTTCTCCTTCAATATTTATTTTAGGAACGAATTATCCTTCACTCAATTATAATAGCGAAGATAAAAATATAAATAATAAAAAGTATAAAACATATTTACTTTGACGTTTCCCCAAAAATCTAAAATTACGTGATACTTAAATCAAAGAACAAATACATCGAAAATTTAATAAGCGTTTCTATAAACATTTTTTATTCTTCATATTATATCAATACCTTAAAATTCAATCATCACAAAGCCTTTTGTTAGTTCCTCCAAAATGATAATTTTGATGTAAAAAAACATCTTATAACAAATTTTAACAGAGCCTTCTATAATTTCATATCAGTTATCCAAATACTACATAAATTAACAGATAACATAATTTTTCTATTTCATTTTCAATAACTTGTTTTGATGTAGCAAATAAGAAAAAATATTTTTATTTATTTATTATAATCGTTCATTCATAGTAACAATCGATATTATCTTTCTAAAAGTAATTAAAGTTTAAACAATTAATAAATAACCATAGACTCTTATCTCTAATATAATTGAATTTATAGAATTCAAACATATACACAGTTGGAAAATACGCATATGTATGTTTGTATGTATGTCACCCAAATGAAATTGTAAGTATGTTGTATGTCTGTATGCATGTAATGTATAAGTTAATAAGTATGTAATGATATATATTGTAATGGTAAAGATATTTATGTAATGTATATGTAATGTATGTATGTTTATGTATGAGTATGTATGTATATATATATATAATATATTATATATATATTAAATAAATTATAATATATATATATTATAAATATATTCCTAATATCAGAACTATGATACTTTATTTAGATTGGGTATACACAATCTAAATAACAAAATTTAAAATAATAAATATATAATTATATATATAATTAATATATATATTATATATATTATATAATATTAATATATATATTATATAAATATATATATATATAAATAATTATGGGTGGATATCAAAAACCAATCTTGCGACCAAACTCGAGAAGAGCTTGAATATGAAGAGATAATTAATATATACCTAATTTAAGCATAACCTTCTATCGTCATTTCATGAAGTATTACGAGAACTGATTGAAATGTACACTCATAGTATATTATCTGTTAGCGTGACGCGTTCGCATGTAGATTACCGGAACGAATTAGGTTACTCACAATTTTTAATAAGTGTAATTTTGTAGCGTGCGGTAATGTAAGTTACGCTTAAGGAACCTATTCGAATATAATAATATATTATATTTATCCTATAGTATATATATATATTATATATATATATATATACTATATATATATATATTATATTATATAATATATATATCATATATATATAAGACCTGAACGAGGTTGTTCGGGAGATGGCTATTTAAATCCTAACAACATAGAAGAAGGTTAAATATATCTGGGGAAGAATGTGGAAAAGAAGAGAAAAAAGGATATCTACAACAAATGACAATAATAATAGGAATGATAATAATGGGAGATAATAATATTAAAATTGCCATAAAAGTTGAGATAATATAAATTTAAATAATATATAATAATAATATAATAATAATAATAATAATAATAATAATAATAATGTACATAATAACAATAATACTAATAATAAATAATAATAATAATAATAATAATAATAATAATAATAATATAATAATAATATAATAAATAAATAATAATAATAATAATAATAATAATTATAATACAATAATAATAATAATAATAATAATCAAATAATAAAAATAATAATCAATAAATGAGTAACTCAATAATTATGAGTCATAATTAATTAAATGATAATAATAACTAATAATAATAATAATAATAAAATAATAATATATAACATAATAAAATAATCAAAATTATATAATAAATCATAATCAATAATATATAATAATAATAATAAATAATAATAATAATAATAATAATAATAATAATAATAATAATAATAATAATAATAATAATAATAATAATAATAATAATAATAATAATAATAATAATAATAATTCAGAGTTAAAAAATATACCTATATAGTAATAATACTAAATTAATATATAATAATCATAATAATAATAATAATAATAATAATAATAGTAATAATTCTTTTAAGTGTAAAAAGTGTAATAAGTATAATAAGAATTAATGGTGGTAGAGATTAGAGCCAATGGTAATATAGAGAAAGGTGCTATTATAGTGTTACTAAAATTGATAATTATTCTGTGTTCATTCAAATTATCGCAATCAAATAATAGTTTGTAATCTTGGCTATTTTGCTAACTAACAATTGTTTTTTTTTCTTAATATTGTCTTTATATTAAGTGTCATATGCTGCCTCAAATAAATGGAATGTTTGTGAATTTGAATAGTCACTTAACGTTTACATTATTTTATTTTACTGTGACTGTAATATAAGTGTATACCATTAAGCAGTTTTATTGAGCTGAATATATTCACTATTTCTTTATATTTATGTTTTTATACACCATTATAGTAGATTAATTAATTAGGAAAAGTTCATGAATAGCTCCTTTTAATATCATTAGTTGTATGTTTGTGTAATTTTCTTATTTCTTTATTTTTATGCAATTTAATGGAGATTTTGGAAGAGTACAGGTAGACGGTTGGAGCAGATATATTGAATGAACATTCCTAGTCGCATGGGGCCAGTTCATAGATGTATTTAATTACAATTTTTATGTAATTTTGTTTTATAGTGATTTATATGTACACGTTGTTTAAATTTTTTATTTTAACTCTTTATTTTAATTAATTATATTTTTCATTACATGCTGTTTCATATGTTTACTGTGTATATTACTGAAATATGCTCTTACTATAGGTAATAGGCTACATCTTTTTATATTTTGGTATTAGGCCAGTTCATAAATGTTTTATTTTATATAATTTTATTTTATAATGATTTATCCATATTTTATTTTTATTTCTTATTTTATTTATATCATATATTTTGTGTTCTTGTTATTCCATATTTTATCTACGTATCCATAAACATAAACGTGAATATACTAACATCTATATTATATTTGGGAATAAGCCCAGCCTTGTATTATCAGTATTTTACTTATTTATATTTATTTCAATTTACTTTATTTTATCTCTTAATTTTTATTTATATCTCCTTATTTTGTTTTTTAATTTATTTTTATTCAATTACTTATTTATATAATTATTTGTTTTAATTTTTTGATTCTATTAAATCGATACATATATTATAATATTTCTGTTATCATCATATCTACTTATACTATAATCATTATATTGATTTTAATGATTTAAATCACGAGAGACGTTTTTAAAACAAAAACTCATTTGTTTAAGTGGGCCCTATGTTAAAAGACCATGCTGGCGACCACTCGTAAATAAGAATAAAATAAAAAGATTTAATTTTCTTGAAAAGTAATTTTTTTCACGAAGCCGTTGATTCTTTTAGGTATCCAAATTATTCAGTTGTTTCAATCAAATTGAATTTCTCCTTTCGTAGATTGAATGTCTAGTTTTGTTGTCTTTTTATGATGAAGGATTCAAATTAGTTTATTCCAATTTCAGTGTTTTGTATTGCTTTTTAATAGTATAAATGGGGAAGGTTGCGTACTTCGCCTCTTGAATTTTATGGTTATTATAGATTGACGGTGTTTTTACGAGTGGAAGAAATGAAATTGATTGTCCATATTTGAAAGATCTGAGTTTTTCTGTTGATAGAGACGGATATAAATTAAACAGTTATTAGATAATTTCACCTATGTGACTGAAAATTGTGTGCCAATTTTGTTTTGTTGCGGACCATTTCCGTACAATAAGTGTACGGTGCCCGTGCATAAATGCGCTGATGCGCCCTTTGGTGTAATCCCATTGTTTTGCCGTCAGGTTTTTTACCACTGTCGTTCTCTTACAACGGTGGGTGATATGCCGCTTTCATTCTCGAGCCTTATATTCTCAGCATTGTGTGACATAGAATTTGGAATGTAGTTACGAAGCACCTGTTGTGTGTGATCCTCGCGCTTATATGCGGATAGTAATCTGGAATTGCTATCGCGATAA
>JABUQX010061310.1:0-39385 GCA_015478945.1 Trachelipus rathkii
CTAATCTCGGATCGGATCAGATCGGTCGATCATCTCTCTCTCATTTTTTTTTTTTTTTTGCGGTCGGGTCTCCGAGGACAAGAATCCATCATGACTTTTTCCAAGTGTCGAAACATACGTCGTCGCTAACATCTATAGAACAAGGGGACAATAATAAAAGAGGCTCTGGAATTCTCATTTATAAGTCTGTCCCCTATTCTACAGTCCTTCTTCGAACTAGACTACATGCAGTGGCATCACGAGTACATCTGAATATTTATTTCGCTGTCTGTTCAATCTACCTGGCTCCCAGTAGCTAGTTCACTAAGGCCTAGTTGGTCGATCTCCTCCAGCAACTTTACCTCCGATTGTCATTTTAAGAGATTTCAACCTTCGTCCTCCCACACGCTGTGATTCTGTCATCTCGCTCAATGCAAAGATACTTGTCGATCACCTAACCTTCTTTTCTCTGTTTTCTCTGGGATGCCTTAACACCGGACTCTCTACCTACGAACGTTTGGAGACACACTCTTCCATCTGTATAGATATCTCTTTTTGATTCCATTCTATAATAGACTGCTTCATATGGTCCCGCTTCCATTACTTGTATGACAACAATCATTACCTGATAGCCTTACGTGAGCTTACAGTGAGTCTAATGTTAGAACCTCATTAGGATCTTTATGATCAAGTCGAGTGAATCCCTTTTATCAGACCACAGTTATTCCACTTTTTCCCTTCAACGAGCAGTATCAGACCATTGACGTGACCTTTATCTTCTTCCAATAAGTTATCACCACAGCAGCAGAATCTTACATCCCGCCGTCTTCCGGGGGGTAGTTGGGCAACCCCTTGGTGGTGACAAGAGTGTGCATAAGCTAACTGGGAGAAAAAAAATTCTAAAGACGGTGAAAACTGATCCATACTACTCCAAACATTATTACTTTTAAAAAGGAAGCGGCGAGATCTCGTCGAATCAATCTCCAGATGCGTAAACAAAACTTTCGAACTTATACTTCGGTTGTCAACTCCACAACACCATTTATTCAGTTTGTAAAGTTGTATAAAAAAAAATTTTATCGCTCTAACAGCTCTTCACCCACAGTCCTCCGTTGTGGAGCCTGATATAACCGATACAATCTCTGCTTCAGCAGCTGTTGCAGATACATTAGACCATAACTTTGCTAGCCGCTCGAGCTCTTTTCACTATACTAAGGCCATTCAAAAATAAAAGTTAATAGTGTACTGCCAGATTTTTCAATATCGAAAAGGAAGATCATACCTATAACCTCTTTTTACACTTTAAGAGTATCAAACTGCACTGGTGAATTGCAAAGACGGTGATCCTGGCAAAGACATTATCTCGTATTAATGCTCCATAACATTCACCTTTCTACATTAGCGTTTTTACTAGATCTGTATAACAGGCCTTGATCGAATCTTTTTTCCATCTGTTTCGACAACAGCTTTTGTAATCCGTATTCCCAAACTTGAGAAAGATCCAAAGTTTGCGAACAGTCAACGACAAATTTCTCTGACCTATCACACTAGCAAATTAATGGAGGAAATTGTTGCAGGCCACCTTCACCCTGTTCTAGAGAGTCGTCTGGCTTTTTCAAACTTTCAGGTTTATCTTCCGCAAACATCGTTCGACTTCGAACCCTTTGTTAAGGCTGAACCATTTCATTCGGGAGGACTTCTCAACTGGCGAGATGGTTCTTGGTGCCGTTTTGACCTTGAAAAAGCCTAAGATACAGCTTGAAGAACTTGGATCATCCATAAACTACACTACCTCGTGTTTCAAGGACAGATTCCTCTCTTTATCCATTGCTCAATGACAGTAAAATTTTCCCTATATGTTGACATGGCATTATACATTGCCGGTGCTAGGATATCAATTCTTGAAAGGCAACTAAAACTAGCCATTGAAAAATTTCACAAAGGGGTAGGTCTCGTGGCTAACATTTATGACCAGTCAAAACCTGAGAAGTATTATTTCGAAAGGTAGGAAGGTTAAGAACCTGCCATCTTCCTCCAGCGAACCTAACTTTATGTGGTTCAACCATTTCTGTTACTACGCAGTTCAGATTTCTGGGACTAATTTTATATGATATACGCTCCCCACATTAAACACCTGAAAACGACTTGTCATTGTGCGCTTGACCAATTGCTTAAACTCAACTCAAAAACCTTGGGCACTGATCGCAAGTTCCTTTCAAAAATCAATATCTCTCTAATTAGATCGAAGTTGAATTATGGATGCGTAATATAGAGTCAGACCTTCCCAACTCTACTACACCTGTTAGATCTCATTCAAAACTAGGCGATTCATACCTCCAAAAGAGCCTTCCAATCCTCCCCCGTGTAAGCCACGAAGTTTACCCGAAGTAATGCTGTTTTCCCTGTGAAGAGAATATATTATGTGCATAAGCTATCTTCTCTTTCAAACTTCAATACCGTTCCCCTGACATCAATTCTGCGAGAGGTTCCTCAGACCCCTCCTTACTGGCTAGTTGCAAACACAGTTTATAGCATTCTTAACTTCCTCAACATTCCTTTGCAAATGGTGCTGCTGCTCTCTTATGATGAAGAGTATACATCTTGGGTATTCCCTTTTTCCTCCATTTGCCTGGTCCAGTCTTTTTTTCTAAATCATGCCACCCTGCCACCTTGTTAAAGGAATCATTCTTTTCTCACGCTACAGCTCACGTAGAATCCACTCCAGTGTTTACAGACGGCTCTAAAACAGGGAACGGCGTGGGCCAGTCTGCCGTCTTCCCTGACAGAAACCTCTCCTAAACCCAACATCCTCATGTTTCAATTTTTACTGCAGAACTAATAGCAATAATGATTGCACTCTCTCGAATTTTATTCCTTAACCAAGACCACTCTTAAGTCATTTATTTGGATTCGTTTGGTATCCATCCACCAAAGCTCAAAGCCTTCTAATCTAAAAAGTAAATGTACCCACCGTACAACAATTTCTCAGGCTGCTTCACTTTTGCAAGAAACGAATTGCACTCTGTTGGACCCTCTCACGTAGGGGTGTCTGGCAATGCAACCACTGACAGATGCCAGAGTTGCCCCTCTTTCCGTAGCTGTTCTTAGTACCTCCCTAATGCCATTCGACAAGGTTGTCTTCCAGCAACTGATTATTATCCTACTCTTTGACAAGGCTTCAGATCTCGCTGGCAAGAGTGATGGGCGAATGAACAGCTAGGGGCGAAACCTAGAAATAGAAAGTTAGATAATTGCTAATAGTCTTCCTCTTACAGACGAAATTGCTTGCAAGAGGAGATCACAGCACGCCTCCGCACTGGCCACACCAATATACATGTCGCAATATCCACCCCCTATCCGCAAATTCTGCCGACACAACACCCCGCAATCTGTTCACTACATCTTTATTGATTGTCCTTAACTGGACTCCATCCCTTCGCTATTTTTCTACACTATGGTCCATAACACCTAAAAGGCTATCCCATGTCTTGTCGGAATCGTTGAACTTCAATAGTAGCTCAATAATTGCCCACCTCCTTCAGGAACTAAAAATTATGTATGATAGTTAACTAAATTTTTTCTTATACATGTATTAAAAGAATTACGTTAGGGCCCACCCATGGAGTTGGATATTCAACCTATCGGGGCTGCTCCTCTGTGTGCCGTGGTGGGTTCTGTGCACCAGCTCCAATAAAATACACGTGTCTGTGTGTGTGTGTGTGTGTGTGTGTGTGTGTGTAGGTATTGTGTGTGTGTGTGTGTGTGTGTGTGTGTGTGTGTGTGCGTGCGTGCGTGTGCAACTTTCAAGTCAGTCGAAATCAAATGCTGATTTCCGTTTAAAGGAATCATTCTTTGAAAAGAAACTTCAAGAAGAAATTAATTTTAAATTCAGAGTCCAAAATAAAAATGTCCATAACACGAGATTAGAGACAAAATTCAGCTTCACCTGTTTCAAGAATAAATTTTTTTTTTACATTAGCTACCGATGTAAACTTTATTATTAAGTGATGAACAAATGGCTGGAAATTATCTGTCTTTTGCATCAATTCCTAATGTTTAGATAGTTAAAGTTCATCAATAAGCCGTCTATATGTTTCATCTTTTAATTGTTCAAAAACATTTTGTTAACTTAGCCGAAAGTTAATGTAAAATCTATGCAGTCCACCATTAAAATGTAAAGCAAACCAACAAAAGCAAATGATTTAGAGGGATTATTATTGATAAAAAGATTTTACAATGTTCGTTACAAGTGCTAGACTACTCTACGATGTGAAGATAAGAAAAAAATATACTGCACTAGTTTAAAGCAAGTTCAAGATATTTTCAAATTTTATTTATACTTTGGAGAAATGAACTCCCTTAAGTGACTAGGAGGCAAGCTGCTGCAAAGGAGCTGGATTAATTAATTATTACCATTATTTTTCCCCATTTTTTTCTTAAAAAATAAAGTATTTGTTTGAAATTAAAAATCTCTCATTTTTAATACATGTTCTCTATCCCCGTTTAACTCAATTATGACTAGTATTGTAATTCCCTCTAAAGACACTACTTCTGCACTCTATGAGCTTACCACTAAGAAGGCATATGGTCCTTATAGTATCAGATGGATGCTCAAAAATTGTGCTTCTGAAATTGCTCCCTACTGAAAACGATCAATTATTCAGCCTGTACAGAAAAAGGGGTTGGCCTCTCAATCCTAAAACCATCGTATTTTAGCTTTAATCTTCGTTCTTTATAAAGTTTTCGAATCTATCCTTAAAAGGAAGGTTTGGAAACATGTTAATTATTCTAGTTTTATCTCTGATCGCCAGTATACTTTCGTAAGAAACGCTCGACTGAAGTTCTCTCTCTCTCTCTCTCTCTCTCTCTCTCTCTCTCTCTCTCTCTCTCTCTCTCTCTCTCTCTCTCTCTCTCTCTCTCTCTCTCATATTTTTGGTTCTCTACTCTTCAGCATTTGGCTGAATCTTTGGTACTAGTTGAGATTAACGGATGCTAAAAAAAATCGATATTTTTTTAAAAATAAATCGATGTTTTGTTGATATTGGTAATTAGTTTATATATATATATATATATATATATATATATATATATATATATATATATATATATATATATATATATATAATATATATATATATAATTATATTCTTCTTATTAAAAATATATATATATATATATATATATATATATATATATATATATATATAGGACCTGTTATGTTTTACGACTCCGTCAGTTTTGATATTTTTTGTTTTTTTTTTAATATATTTCTAGTATATGATCCTAACAATCAATTTAAGTGGTGACGGACATGATTCAAAAATATATAGGACCTGTTACGTTTTACGACTCCGTCAGTTTTTAATTTTTTTTTTTAACTAAAGGAATACCCAAGGGTAAACCGCAAAGATGGAAGGATGGTCTTTCGGCCTTCCGAGGAACGACAGGTGGACTATTTCCCCCTCCAGGAGGGTCTCCGGAACCCCCGCTCTTTGGTACTTGGGTGTCGCGGGGGTTCCTCCACCCCTCCCCTACGGGGTATGGAAAACGTCCCCCCTCTGTTCCCCGTCGGCTCGAGCCCCCTAATATTTTTTTTTATTTTTTTTACATTTTTGTAATAAGCTTTATACGCTGATCAAATATGTAATTGGTTTTTCTGTAAGTGTCATACTTTTCGAGATATTTCATATTTGATTTTTTTTTTTTTTTATTTTTTTTTTTTTTTACATTTTTGTAATAAGCTTTATATGCTAATTCTAAATATGTAATATGTTTTTCTATAAGTACCGTACTTTTCGAGATATTTCATTTTTGAATTTTTTTTTATATAATTTTGATTTTTAAAAAATTATTTAAAATATTTCGAACTTTGAATCATGTCCGTCACCACTTAAATTCATTATTAGTACTCATATACTAGCAATATGTTAAAAAAAAAAAAAAATCAAAACTGACGAGTCGTAAAAAACATAACAGGGCCTATATACATATATATATATATATTGTATGTATATAATAATAGTATGTATATAATAATAATATGTGTATGTAATATATGTATGTATATGTATATAGCATAATATATATATATATATATGTTTGTATGTATGTAATATATACATATATATAATAATAATATAATATGTATATAATAATAATAATATGTAATAACTTAATAATAATATGTAATATATTCTTAATAATAACAATAATATGTAATAACATGTATAATAATAATATATATATATAATATATATATATATACTATAATATATATATAATAATATGTAAAATAATAATATGTAATAATAGTAGTGAATTCTAAATTCAATTTATATGATATAGCATAATAATATAACAACTTCGTCTACCATATTAACAAAAACAATAATAACATAATATGTAATATAATATATATCTATATGTATATATATATATATATATTTGAGCTGTTCGTCTTTATTTTAAATTATATACTAAACTGTAAATTAAATCTTGAATCCACGCTGACTGGCAAACCAAATTTCTTTGACTTTTAGTCTACATGTTTTAATATTATAATTTATAATTTATCGTAAATAAGTTTTGATTTGATTTTTAATATTTTATGCTTTAAATAATTGCTCTAACTAGTCTCTCTTATTTGAAAATATCTCATATATTTTAACAGATCAAAATTTCCTTCAGTAAAGAACATAATGTCCAAATGTTAATAAATTATATAAATTAAATTTTTCCTTTTATAATAAACGAAAATATTTTATGATAACTAAAATTGAAATTCAAAATATTTCTTATATCTCTCTCTCTCTCTCTCTCTACTCATCTATATATATATATATATATATATATATATATATATATATATATATATATATATATATATATATATATATATATATATATATATATATATATATATATATATATATATATATATATATATATATATTGATTAAATGTAAAATAAAATATTACCTTTTTTCTATTAATAGTTTGTGAATCTTCTTTCTTAAGTTCCTTCTTCCTTTTCCTTTATTTTTTCTTCTTTATTATTTAATTTTATGTATATAATATATTTCTTCTTCTTATAAATTTTCTTATTCTTTTTTTTTTCATTTTTTGTTTTTATTTCTTTTTGATTTTATTTTATATGAATCTTTATTTTTAATATTTTAATTCTTTTTATATCTTCTATCTTTAAATATTAAATATTAATTTGCCGCTACCGTGGCTCAAACGGTAGAGCAACGAAGTCGCATGGGAAGGTCGATAGGTTTCGAATCCTAGTTCGGATCCAAGGTAGAAGAGAAAATTCCTCCTTGAAAAGGGTAAAACCCATGAGGAATAAAATTTTTAAAAAAAAAAAAAAAAAAAAAAAAATGTACATAAATAAAAATTATCAACAAATTTTATTCTATATTGTCTTTCTGAAACAGATGTTAAATAATTAATATATATATATATATATATATATATATATATATATATATATATATATATATATATATATATATATATATATATATATATATATATATATAACTATATATATATATATATATATATATATATATATATATAACCCCCCCCTGCTAATTTTCTCTAATCGGTGTCCTTAATAATATATATATATATATATGTATATATAGTATTCCACCGTCCGCGTATCGACCAGCCTTTTCGATATGAAGGAATAGAGCTATCGGTCTGAAACTTGGAATATAAGCTATGTATGTGATAAGCACGACGTGTAAATTTCAAGTCTGTGGGATGTATATAGAGGGTGGTACCCTAGGGTGGACGCCGATATTGCGCTTAAACCCTTATGTGGATAAGATTAGGCTAACAAGCGTTCGGGCGACCGACCATTGGAGGTCAGA
Organism: Trachelipus rathkii; assembly: GCA_015478945.1. Taxonomy (NCBI): domain Eukaryota; kingdom Metazoa; phylum Arthropoda; class Malacostraca; order Isopoda; family Trachelipodidae; genus Trachelipus; species Trachelipus rathkii. The sequence goes on from JABUQX010061310.1 coordinate 7,863, forward strand.
CAGACCGAAGGTCTGTCTGACCGACAGACACAGACTGACCAGAGCGCGCGTGCGCCACATACCCATTATTATTATTATTATTACATCGAAGAAGTGATCTCCGAAGGGGATCATTTCAGTCCCCTCTGCGTGTCCTTCCAGCGTCGGTTCAGCCTCTGCATTGTCTCTCACCGCACTGCACCGCACCGCACCGCACCGCTGCACCGCGCCGTAGCGCTCCGATTCCGACTCATCCTCTGGAGTTTTTGTGTGTGTGTGTATTGCTATTATTATTATTATTAATTATTATTATTATTATTATTATTATTATTATTATTATTAATTTGTTATTATTTCCGCCGCAGTTTCTTCTTCGCATCCTTTTCCGAGTTCGATATATATCTACATGGGTTAGGGTTATCGTATCAGGCTAAAATTTGGAGTGGTGTTAGATGGGGAGGTAGCCTCGGTGTATACGATGTTACGTCCCCGTGGGTCCCCAAAAGGGGACCATCCCCCTTTCCCCAAAAATCAAGTGTTCATAAATGGCTGAAATTTGGTGAGAGGATTCAGAGTTGGTTCTAGAAAGAACGTATTGGAATCAGGAGTTGGCTCCGCGGTGCTGGAGCCACTGCGTGCCGAGTTAATAAACAGTCGTATAACAACAATGTTAGTGTCCTTATAAGGGTTATCGAGACCATAGAGTTCAAATATGATGGTTATAAGCCTGTGTAGGTTGTCTAGGACCCCCATTAGGGGGATCCCGACTGAAAAAAGAGCACAGAGTGCAAAACAGAGGTCGAAGGAGGAATGAAGAAGGATGAAAATGAATAAAAAGGGAAAAGAATGAAGAGAGTCTGAATCCATAGAGTTTGAGTTGACAATGGAGCCAGTGCTGGCTCCAGTGCGGTGTTGAGTTATTAAATATTTGTGTAATGATACAATGTTTGGTATCTTTATATAGGTTATCGAGTCTGTAGATTTCGAAAATAATGGTTTCAGAACCATCAAGAAAAAAAAATTAAATAAATAAATAAATAAATAAATAAAATTTCTTACACTTTTTATGTTTATAACTTACAAATTTACGTTTTTACATACCTAAATAATAAGTAAATCACTAAATCAAACCACTATCCCACCTCCTCCTGACCATCTATGATCTATTGATCTATTGATTAAGGTCATATTTCAGTATCATTTTGAATAAACATAACATAAAGATAAGTTCTTTATACTGATCAATGAATATATGTTAACATTAACAAGTTTCATAAATAAAACATCATCTGGACATAGACCATAGCTTACAAAGAGACAAACTTGGCATCTTGACAGGAATAAACTAGTGGCGTGCTTAAGTTCCCACACTTAACAACAGTAAAGTAAGCTAATAATACCGCATACAAAGACCTTACTTACTTACCCTTTTCTAACATATGTGTTGTTTACACATTAAGACTGTAATATTTAACAAAAATTTTTACAAACAATTGTCACCAATTATCATAGATAATGAGTATATAACATAATAGGGTTTCCACGTTAATAAAGCTAACATGGCATCAACTGAACTAAGAAAATAATGTACAACAACAAACCTTACACACATCTTAAACAGGAAAAAGCAGTCAACATTAACAAATTATCTTGCTTAACACCTGTAAAGCGTAACATAGCATGCAAATACAGTATTCTATTCTTACTTTATCAGCAGCATATCATCTAAAACATAACAGTGTTAATTTACATTATTATTTAATATTTATTTAAAATTTATCACAACACATTTGGTTAATTATCATACAGACCTTGAAAGTATGCTAACGTAACAAGTTTCCCTCATGAAAGCTAACATATAATTACACGACTGAAAAAAATGAACAAAGACAAACCTATCTTACCTTAAACACGAATAAACTGTTAGCATTAACAAAGTTCCACTTAACACCAGTAAAGCAAGCTAACATGGTATGCAAAACGTAACTAATTCTTACTTTTTCAAGCATATTAACGTTAATCTTCCACTGACACAGTAACATTTAACTAAAATTTCTCAACAGTGGTTGATTATACTGATCAACGAATATACTCTAATATAATAAAGTTTCCACATCAATAAAACTAACATTGCGTAACATGAACTAAGAAAATAATATACAGAGACAAACCTAACACAACTTACATACAAATAAACTGTTAACATTAACAAAGGTCCACATTTAACAGTAAAGCAACTAACATGGTGTGCAAAACATAAAACCTAATCTTACTTTTCAAGCATAACTCCTAACCATATTAACAATTAAATTAACATTCACTTTTAACATTATAATATGAATGGCTCATGACTTTTCTTCAAAATTATCAACAATTGAGTTTTGCGAATTAAGTTGTCATGCATTACTGTGCGTAACGTGAACTAAAGAAAATAATGTACAAGGACAAACCTAACACAACTTACATACGAATAAACTATTAACAAACTCTCGGGGTACAAAAAAAGTTCTTTATATACTAATCAGCGAATATATGCAAACGTAACAATGTTACATTAATAAAGCTAATATAGCATCATATGAACTAGAAATAATGTACAGCGACAAACCTAACATCTTATGCCCGAATAAGGCTATTAACATTAACAAAGTTCCAATGAATTCTTTAGCATAGCGTATAAAACGTAACCTATTTATACTTTTTCCAAGCATATCTCTAACATATTAACGTTAATCTTACAGTGACACAGTAACATTTATCAAAATATAACTCATAACCATACCTAACCATCATAATGCCTAATGAGTAAAGACGAAAAAGTAAAGTTTTTAAACTTATCTCTTTTTAGACTCCACCTCCTTTCAGAAAAGCCCAACTCTAAACACCTTGAAAAATGATGCATGTAACCATTTTGCATGAAGTGATGCACATGCTATTATAATGGCTGTTTGACCCTCGGGCAGGGCCAAACAATGCTTAGTACCATTCGGTTTACGATTAAATATAAATGACATATCGTTGGTGAAACTCTCAAATGAAAGATATAAGCAACAAGCGTAGAGAGATAAGAAGTGTCATCGTATCCAACACTGCAGAAAAACTATCCTACTGAAGAAAATAATGTATAAACAACAGTCCCCAAATGTAGAGATTCTTTCTTTCAACCAATCCGAAGAAAGTAAACAAGAAATATGACGTACGAATGAACCATATCAGTTCGAAAGGGTATTATTCTCGCTCGACAACAACAACAACATAACAACAATAACATAATTTTACTAAAGATAAGTTCTTTAGATGCTAACCAACGAATATAGGCTAACGTAAACATTGTTTTCACATTAATAAAGATAACGGCATTACTTGAGCTAAAGTAATGTGCAGCAGATCTAACACAACTGGCATGAATAAGCTGTTAAACACATTAACAAAGTTTCATTTAACACCTGTAAAGTAACTGACATTACATACAAAACGTAATAACCTATTCATGCTTTTACCAAACATATCTCTAACATTTAAGTTATTTTTACATTGACACAGTAATATTAACAAGAATTTGTCATAACCTTGTTTAATTATCATGCAGGCACCAAAGTATGCTAACGTAACAAGTTTCCACATTAATATTAACATAGCCTGAGCTAAATGCGGTATGACGACAGCTAACGCACCTTTTACAGATAAACCCTTCTTGTTAACAAACTCAAACACTTAACAGTAAGTACCTAACAAATCATTTTAAACATAACCTATTCACCTTTACAAAGCATTCCTCTAACATATCAATGTTAATTTTACATTAAATGGTAATATAACAAAAGTTTAGCATAAACTTGTCTAATCATCATACTGACAAAGAATATAATGCTAACATTAATACAAATGTTTATCAACTTTGTATATTAAGCAAAAAATTCTTCTAACATCGTCTAAATATCATAATCCCCAACGAATAATTGCAAACGTAACAAAGTTTTAACCAAACATAACAAAAAATAACAAAATTTTATCCTGACATAACATAAAACGGTTCTTTGAATAAAAATATCACCGACCAAAAATAATAGTTTACTGATTTTAAAAACAGTAAATCGATAAATCAGTAAATCAAACCACCCGTCACTTCCCTTCCCCTCCCTCACCCGCCTGTTTATCATTGAGACTATTGATTCAAGTCTTATTTCAGTATCATTTTTGGATAAACATAACATAAAAAAATAAGTTCTTTATATACTGACCTGAACATCTTATTCAAACAGCTTCATCATAATAAAGCTAACATATCGCAACCTGAACTAAGAATATAAATATACAAATGCAAACCTAACAGACCTTGCGTATGAATAATCAAGCTAACATCCTGAAAATTCCCCACTTATCAAGGTAAAGTAGCTAACAATTCATACAATACTCGATATGTTCCCACTTTTTGCGCATATCAGCAACAGGTAAAAACGTATTATCTAACACAAAAATCCCTTATAGTGACCAATCTATCAAAAAGATCCCAACATTTTGAACTATAGTTGACTTTATCGCTAAATCAAAAAGTGTCATAAGTTTCGAAGTATAACATCAGTTGACCTATGAATAATCGTAAAGACATTAGCCAAATTCTAGGGCAAATAACGTTACTCAACAAAAACTTAACCTAGACTCACGTTTCTAACACATCATCATCAGTTAACACAGTAATATCTTACAAAAACTCTTCATTTCTCTAACAAATCAGTGCTATTTTCACATTGTCATAGTAATATTTAACATAACGTACCCCTATAACTTACAGATAAAGCAGTTTTCATCAACCAAGAGTATACAAAGCAACACATTACCTTCAGAGAGAAAACCCAAGGGGACATGCAGAAAAGTACTAGAATCCTGCGAGGGGATCACCCCGAAGGGAGTGTAAGCGGGCTTTGAGCCTCAGCCGAAAGGGCTGAGGCCATTACCCTCCTTCGGAGGGTAACCCGGTTGTTAATGTTAGTGGTTTATTCTGCACGTAAGGTGTGTTAGGTTTGTCGTTGTACATCATATTCTTAGGAGTTAGGTTAAGTTATGTTAGCTTTATTAATGTAGGAAACTTTGTTTACGTTAGCATACTTTCACTGCTCTGTGATAATTAAACAGGTTATGATAAATTCTTGTTAAATATTACTGTGTCAATGTAAAAATTAACGTTAATATGTTAGAGATATTTTTGGTAAAAGTATGAATAGGTTACAATTTTGTATGTGCTATGTCAGTTACTTTACAGGTGTTAAATGTGGAACTTTGTTAATGTTAACAGTTTATTCATGCTTAAGTTGTGTTAGATTCGTCGTTGTACATTATTTTCCTTGTTATAAAAAGTGACATTATGATTTTGCCAAAGTTTGGTTTAGTAAATGATGTATTTTGAGTATTTTTTAGAGTGAAAAAGTATTAAAGTGGGAATAAGAATTAAATATTAGAATAAAATGATTTCAAGTGATTGTACGGGAATAAGCCAAGTCAAGTTACGTTAAGTTAAGCTAAGCATGCATAGCATTTCAATGGTATTTATAGTTTCATAAAAGGGATATTTAATTAAAGCAAAATATTAGTGTAGAACAGTGAATATGATATTAGAGTTGACAGAAATTGCAAATATTGGAGAAAGTAATTTGGAAGATTTATTAATTTGTTAAGAAGGAATAAATTATTTTGGTGTGCGAAATGGAATTCAGGTAATGAGCCAGTATGTCAACAATTTGGTAAATTGTCGATCAGTACTAAAAGTTATGGATATTTAGCGTGTAGTGTACGAGGATTCTAAAAATAAGTATATTATGGGAAAGTTTGCATAAACATACGTGTCGGTTAAATGGGTAGACAAATCTTGGGAAATAATGTATGTAGGAGATGATGATAATAGTACATATTTATATTTATTATTATTATGATTTATTTATTATAATTATTATTATTGTCGTTATTGGTTTTATTATTATTTATTTTGTTCATGATTATTATTATAAGTTTTCATCGTTATTTTTTATTAGTATAATTGAAAGTACGAATGTAACAAAAGTAAATAGTATATTTGTTGCTGGTATGAGTGTGAATACGAGTGTATGTGATTATTTAAGTAGTAGCAGCTGAAATTGCTACGACTTATTCTTTTTATTATTCTTTTTTATTATTATTATTATTATTATTATTATTATTATTATTATTATTATTATTATTATTATTATTATTATTATTTATTATTATTATTATTATTATTATTATTATTATTATTATTATTATTATTATTATTATTATTATTATTATTATTATTATTATTATTATTATTATTATTATTATTATTATTATTATTATTATTATTATTATTATTATTATTATTAATATCTATTATTAATAAATAATCTTATTATGTTTCAAAATTCATTATTATTATCTATTATTTATTATTATTATTATTAATTACTTATTATTATATTCATTATTATTATTATATTATTATATTATTATTATTATCCATTATTATTATTATTTTATATTATCATTTGCGTTATTCATTAATTATTTATTACTTATTCTTATTAATTATTATATATTAATATTATTATTATTATTATTATTATTTATTATTATTATAATTTTATTATTAAATCTATTATCTATTATTATATTATCTAATTATTATTATTATTATCATTATATTCATTATTATTATTATATTCATTATCTATTATTATTATTATTATTATATTATTAATTATATTCATTTTTATTAATTATTATCCTCAATTATTATTATTATTATTATTATTTATTATTAATTATTTTTATACTAATGTTTTATCAAATTATTTTAATATTACTATTATTACTTATACTATTATTATTCATTATTTATTATTATATTATTATTATTCATTATTATTTATATTATATTATTCATATTATCTATTATTATTTATCTTAATATATTATTATTACATTATTACTTATTATTAATATTATTATTATTATCATTCTCTTATTATTATTACTTCTTATTTTATTATTATTAATTAATTTTATTCATTCATTATTATTTTATTATTAATTATTATTATTATTACTCTATTTATATTAATTATTATTATTATCATTATTATTATTTATATATTATTATTATTATTAATATTATCCTTTATTACTAATTATTATTCATTATTATTATTATTACTTCATCTTATTTACTTCATTATATTATTATTATATTATTATTAATTATTATTATTATTATTATTATTATTACTTATTATTCATTAATTATTATATTATGTTCAATCTCTATTTTTATCTTTTTTCACTATTCTTATTATTATTCAATTATTATCTAACTCTTACTTATCTATTTTCTATATTATATCTTTAATATTATTTTTATTCATTCTCTCTATTTATTCATACTATTCATTTATTAATTCATTATTCATTATTTTTATATCACTCTATATCCATCTCATAATTGTATCTATATACTATGTATTAAATTATTCATTATTTATTAATATTAATTATTCATCCTATTATTACTTCCCACTTCCAGAAATTTTGATTTCGATTTTGATTTTATTATTATCTTATTATTATTATTGCTTATTACTTTTATTATTATTATTATCTACATTCACTTACTATTATTATTATTATATATTATCTCATTATCATAATTATTATTCATAATTATTTTATATTATTATTCATTTTATTCATTATCTTTATTATCTATTAATATTAATTATTATATTACTTATTATTATTATTATTATTATTATTATTATTATTATTATTATTATTATTATTATTATTATTATTATTATTATTATTATTATTATTATTATTATTATTTATTATTTTTTTATTATTATTATTATCATTATTATTTATAAATTTATTGTTCATTTATTATTACCCGTAAGGAAAATAAGTAAATATTTATATTTGTTCATTTTATTTTTAAAGGTACCGATCTGGGGACCTATCAGGATTGATGTGTGGTTTATTTTATCTGTGAGGAATTCATTCGGGATACAGTGAAGTGGAAAAGTGTTATTTGGGACACGATTACAAATCCATTAGGAGTACGAGTGCCTGTGCGGTGCTTGGACGTAACATGGTTGTTCACACTTTATTAGACGTTCTGCGGCATAGTCTGCTAGTGGTTCAGGAAGCGCTGGATTATCGGAGAATATTTGGAGTCAACGAGGCACTATTGGATTATAACAAGAGCGTGATTGGATCATAGCAGTTGGAGCGTCCTTGTATTGAAGGTTTTATTTTGATTTGGGTGACTCGGCGTCATCTTTGTTAACGGGTCACATGAGAATTGGAAGAGGTTTCTTGAAACTCACGGAATCATTGTCTATTCATCAGGGTTAACCAGGAATCACCTAAAACGTATTTAGCATATATTTAGCATATATTAAGCATATTTTTAGCATATTTTTGACATATTTTTATCATATATTTAGCATATATTCAGAATATTTTTATTATATGTTTAGCATATTTTAAGCATATATTAAGCATTTATTTACTATATTTTTAGCATATTTTAAGCAATTTTAGCATATATTTAACATATATTTAGCATATGTTCAGCATATTATTAGCATATATTGAGCATATATTTAGCATATTTTTAGCATATTTTAGCATATGTTTAGCATATATTTAGCATATATTTAGCATATATTTAGCATATGTTTAGCATAGTTTTAGCACATTTAGAATATATTTAGAATATATTTAGCATATATTAAGCATATATTTAGCATACTTTTAGCATATATTTAACATATTTTTAGCATATATCTAGCATATTTTAACATATTTAGCATTTTCTAGCATATATTTAGCATATATTTATATATTTACCATATATTTAGCATATGTTTAGCATATTTTCAGCAAATATTTAGCATATATTTATCATATTTTTAGCATATGTTTAGCATATTTTTAGCATATATTTAGCATATTTTAGCATATTTTAAGCATATTTTTAGCATATTTTTAGAATATGTTTAGCATATATTTAGCATATATTTTTCATATATTGAGCATATACTTTGCATATTTTTAGCATATATTTAGAATAAATTTATCTTATTTTTAGGTTATGTTTATCATATATTTTTAGCATATATTTAGCATATATTAGACATATATTTAGCATATTTATTGCTTATATTTAGTATATTTTTAACACAAATTTAGCTTTTTAGCATATATTTAGCATAAATTTAGCATATATTTTTCATATACTAAGAATATGTTTAGCATATTTTTAGCATATATTTAAAATATAGTTAGCATATTTTTAGCATATGTTTAGCAAATTTTTAGCATATATTTAGCATATATTCAGCATATATATTTAGCATATATTTAGCATTTTTTAGCATATATTTTGCATATTTTTAGCATATTTTAAGCAAGTATTTAGAAAATATTTAGCATATATTTATCATATTTTTAGCATATATTTAGCATATATTTAGAATATTTTTAGCTTATGTTTAGCATATTTTGAGTATATATTCAGCATATATTTACCATATATTTGGAATATTTTCAACACTTTTTAGGATATATTTAGCATATATTTAGCATATTTTCGGCATATTTTTAGAATATTTTTATAATATATTTAGCATATATTTAACATATATTTAGCATATTTTTAGCATATTTTCAGCATATTTTTAACATATATTTAGCATATATTTAGCATATATTTAGAAAATTTTTAACATATTTAGCATATATCTGGCATATATTAAGCATTTATTTAGCATATTTGTAGTATATTTTAGCATATTTTAACCATATTTTAGCATATGTTAAGCATATATTTAGCAAATATTTAGCATATATTTAGCATATTTTTAGCATATATTTACCATATTTTTAACATATTTTTCTTTTTTTAGCATATTTTTAGCATTTATTTAGCATATATTTAACATATATTTAGCATATTTTTAGCAGTTATTTAGCATATATTTAGCATATTTTTAGCATATATATAGCATATATTTAACATATATTTAGCATATATTTAGCATATTTTTAGGATAAATTTAGCTTTTATTTAGCATATTTTTAGCATATATTTAGAATCTATTTAGCATATATTTAGAATATGTTTAGTATATTTTTAGCATATAATAAGCACATATTTAGCATATTTTTAGCCTATTTTAAGCATATATTTAGCATATATTTAGCATGTTTTTAGACTATTTTGCATATTTTAGAATATTTTTAGCATATGATTAGCATATATTTCCCCTATTTTTATCATATCTTTTGCATAAATTTACTATAGTTTTGGCATATTTTTAGCATTTTTAGCATATATTTAACATATAATAAGCATATATTTAGCATATATTTAGGATTTTTTAGCAAATATTTTGCATATTTTTAGCATATATTAAGCAAGTATTTTGCATATATTTAGCATATATTTTTCATATTTTTAGCACATATTTAGCATATATTTAGCACATGTTTAGCATACTTTTATTATTTTTTATCATATATTTAGCATATATTTAGCATATTTTTAGCATATTTTTAACATACTTTTATTATATATTTATCATATATTTAGTCTATATTTAGCATATATTTTGCATATATTTTGCATATATTTTGCATATTTTTAGGATATTTTTAGAAAACTTTTTAAAAAAATTTAGCAAATTTTAGCAAATTTTTAGCATATGTTTTGCATATATTTTGGATATATTTAGCATATTTTTAGCATATATTTAGTATATATATTCAGCATATTTTTAGCATATATTTAGCATATATTTACCATATATTTAGCATATATTCAGCAAATTTTAGCTTACATTTAGCATATTTTAAGCATTTATTTAGAATATTTTTAACAAACATTTAGCATTTATTTAGCAAATATTTAGCATATACTTAGCATATTTTTAGTATATTTTTAGCTTATTTTAAGCATATTTTTGCATATGTTTAGCATATATAGCATATATTTAGTTTTTTTTAACATATTTTTAACATATATTTACAATATTTTTAACATTTTTAACATTTTTTAGCATATATTTAGCATATAATTAGCATATATTTAGCATATATTTTGCATATATTTAGCATATTTTTGGCATATATTTAGCATATATTTAGCATTTTTTTTAGCATATTTTAGCATATATTCAACATGTATTTACCATATTTTTAGCACATATTTAGCATTTTTTAGCACATATAAAACATATATTAAGCATATATTTAGCATATATTTAATATATATTTAGCATATATTTTGGCATGTAGAAGGTTAACTATTTAGCCAAGTGAATTAAACGATTTCTGTTTATAGATTACGGTATATAATTTATTTTTATTATTAAATACATGTACTTTTATTTAGTACATCGATAAATTTAAAATACAATTTTTATTTGAATATGATTTAGTCAAGATTTTTATTTTAAAATATTTTTTATGAACAATTTTAATTTAGAAAATAAAATTGACACATTTGAAAAAAGATTCCTAAGCTAACTCTAAACCCAGGATCTTGGATACGGGTAAAAGTTATAAATGGAAATAAAATAGTTATTACCTGGTTCCATACTTGATTCTACAATTGGTTCTACATTTGTTTCTGCCGTTGGTTCTATCTCGGTATACGATTATTTACAAGAATCTTTCCAGTTAATGAATATTACATTATTGAAGACTTTGCTGACATTTTGTTATGTATTATTAGAGAGGTCCTGATTTCAAAAGCTTTACTTCGATAGCGTGAAGAATTCAGGTTTTACAATTATCAATTGGTTTTGAGGGTAATTGAAGATAATAGTATTCTAGACGTGGAATAAAAAGTCTTGTAATTATTCAGAAGGAATTTGAGAAAGTTTAAATAGCAACCAGTGAGAAACCTATTTGAACAATTTGAAGGGAAGTTATACGACCTCGTGAAACTTATTGAACATATATAGATGAAAGTTCCACAAATTTGAGGAACTTGTTGGAACTGGTTGAAAGAAAGTTTAGTAGTATTAAGAATGACTTGCGCCTGGATTGAAGAACTATTTTTATTGGAAGAAGTTTACTTACTGAAAGTACAGGATCGTTGATATTATAAGGAATACATCTACGACTCAGTAATAACTTTGAGATCTGAAGAATCATTAGGTTTCACTGCACTTCGTATCTGGGAGAGTTGAAACCTACTTTGTGAATCATACCACATACATTTTTCACAACTTACACTGTTTTATTTTGTGTTATTTAATAAACGAATTCCGGGAATTGTCGCATATTTATTGACGGAATCCCCATCTTGTCACAATAAATTGGAGGCTTTGTCCGGAATCTTTTCTAAAAATAAAAAGAAATACTGAGACCAATAAATTGAAGACTCTGTCTGAACTTGCTTCTAAGAAGAGGAATATATCAGAGGTCTTATTTGAAATAGTTCCTAAAAGAATATCACCGTCGTCATTCAGAGTAAAGACAACTCTAGTGATATAGATATTAAAGTGTGAGCTTCTATTAAATATAACTTTTGAATATGGACTGCGCTGCAATAGCAAAGATCGCCCTAGATCTTGGACTAAAGGGAAAAGAGGCGAGGGAATTTATAAAGGAACAAATTGATGCTACCAAAGAAGCGGCAGAGAGACAGAAAGAAGCAGCAGAGAAAGAATTTACCAGACAAGCGGCTGAGAGAGAAGCTGCCAGAGAAGCAACAGAGAGAGAAGCTACCAGACAAGCTGCTGAAAGAGAGGCTGTAAGATAAGAAAGAAAAGCAGTGGAGAGACAAAGAGAAGCTGACAGAGAAGCAGCAGAGAGACAAAGAGAGCACGAGCTAGAGCTTAGGAGATTAGAATTACAAGCAAGCAATGGTAATCAACAACAAGCTGCAAACGATAACGATGTTAAGGCGACAGTGCCTAAGCTCCCTTCTTTCGCGGACAACAGAGACGAAATAGACTGCTACCTCGAACGCTTCGAAAGATTTGCGGAAATAAACGGATGGGATAGAAGGAATTGGTCATCCTACCTTAGTGTCTTGTTAACAGGGAAAGCTTTAGTCACATATTCCCGCATTCCTAAAGAAGATTCGAAAGACTACGACAAAGTGAAGAATGCCCTATTACTGTGCTACAATTTGCCATAAGATGGATACCGAATAAAATTTAGGAGTGCGAAGGCATACAATGATGAAAGACCCATATAATTCATAGATAGGTTGAAGAATTACGCCATGAAGTGGAAAGAACTGGCGGAGATAAATAAGAATTTTAATGACATCATCAATTTAATAGTAGCGTAGCAGTTTCTTAACACTTGCCCGAAAGAACTGGCAATATTTTTACGGGAAAGGAAGATTAATAAAATAGATGTCATTGCTCAAGAAGCGGAGAACTATCTCCTGGCCCACAACAAAAATTTGGCATCAACTAGTGAAGAAGACCCTTCCAAGAAAGAAAAGAAAGATGCCATCGAAGTTTTAAATCACCGAAAAGACTCCAAATACCAAGTCACTAAGTTTGTCAACATGTGTGAAGAAAGGAATATAATACAGGATTTGATGTGTAAATATTAAACCCCTGCAATAGGAGACAAGACCAATACACGAACGTATAATAACAACCGTTCCAACAATTAAGAGAAGAAGGAAACTCAAAAGGAGGAGAGATGAATAAATAACAACTGAAGTAAATGTGAATATAAAGAAGTCGCCTCTGATATTAAAGCGACTCGTGGAAGACCTCGTAAGTGGCACTAAAGAACCTGACCTCAATGAAACATTGAATCAAACAATAACAAGATTGTTTTTAGCATGCAGCAGCATGATAACCTTTGTCGTCAGAGTCGCTATGTGTAACGAGTGAGTATATGTAGACCTAATGTCGCGTGAAATTCAATAGATCGCCGTTTGTTTACGAAAGATTAATGGTATGGCAGCGATGTATTGAGGACAAACCGGCTGTGAATCCGCTCATCGTTTAAAAAGAAATATCAACGTCGCAGATGAGAACGGGAAGAGGAAAACAGATACTGATATCTACAATACGATAGAGATGCACCCGTTTGTTATGATCGAAAGTCGTTGCGCCCTACAAACGGGCGTGTGGAAGACATAGCCTTGGACGATGTCATATACAATTTAATAATTGGGAATATTCCCTGGGCAAGGAATGCAGAGGATCCTGCACATAGTGAGATGGTATCGCGCGCGAGGGCAATGGATAGTTCTCTGGAGGAAAAAGCCGAAGTTTATGGTGACATGTCTGTACACCTCGACAGTCAGGCGAAAGTGTCATGCGCGGGTGAATCAATAAACTCGCAGTCGGAAGAAACTATACAGCCCGACGTTGTATCAGAACATTCCGTTGACCAACTGGATGCACCACGCGCGTGTAGTTCGCATGATGAAAGAATGATTACGCAGTGAAATTGACATTTTTACTGATTCATTTTGCGTCCCTTATTGTACTGTGCGAGCTTGATGCTAATTGATTAATTTAATACGTTGCTCTCTGCATATCATGCTCTACCTCACACTTCCTCTTTTGTCTTCCCCTTTGCCACCGTTATCATAAAGTTCCGTGCAAAGTTCATACGTGAATTTTTTAACCGAGATGAATTAGATAATTTTGTGACACAGATATGTATGCATAAATCTTTGTCAGTGGAGGATGTAACAAATTATTAAAGTGAAAGAATACGAAAGAAAATTTCCGCACGTTCTAAATCTTGTACAGGTGTAAACAAGATAAAGAAGGTACGAGCGAGCAAGTAGTTGTACCAAAAAAACTACGGAAGGAAGTAATGATTATGGCGCACTATAGTAAGCTATCCATTGTGAGTCGAATCCGCCTAATCGAGTCAAAATCTGACAAAAACTAGACTACAGGTACTAATTCTTCCGAGTTCTACTGGCCTTGGATGAACGAAGACGTATCTAGATTCTTTCATTCGTTCGCGACATATACGCAAAGAAGATCCCATGCGGACCGAGTTAGAAGAGAGATGTAAAGAGACAGCTGCCGTGTAAGTGACTCGGAGCCGGCACGCGGGGAGGTGGAACGAATGTCTTAATATGCATGACCTGCATTTACTTAAGTTTCAGAGGAAAAGGAGTGGGTTTGTGAGGCCAGCGTTGAATTCAACGCAACCTTAAAAGTCACACGAGAGTTCGATGTTTGAGGTCGTGCCGAGTGGTGAACGTCCGCTTAACTGGCGCGAGGGGAGGCGAACACTATACTGCAGACTTACTTGGTGAGAATCTGCTTCTACAGATCGCGAGGGCGCCGCCAAATTGCACGCTCATATCTCACTTGGTGTCGTGCGTTTACATGTCTAGTATACGTGTACCTCAAGAACATAATTGTGTCTAGCTCTCTAGAGCTCTCTACAGCTCGACACTAGAACTGTAACACGAATAGTACGCTTACAGGCGCACACGCCGCCCGGTACGCTATTGTAAGTTCGTTTGTCCCCCATCCGCTGCCCCTTGTGAATTATACTTGCCGCGTCGTGGTCGCACTATATCGACTATAGATGTGACATCCATGAGTTTCGTCTCCTATTCATCGAATTTCAGGCAGAGCAGCACATACTTCTTATTTTCAGCGGTAAATATGAAACGATTTCTCTAGTACTCGCGATCTGTTTTATACCGGGCGCCTTTGAAGTCGACAATTCAGAGAAGAGAATATTAACTTCGCATCTATCCAACGCCGGGCCTTCTTATAGTGTATTAGACGTTTTGTCATTGTCAGATGTGCAGTGCACTCGCGTGGTGAAACATCTTATCTATATCACGACCTTTTTCTCCTCACGTTCTGGCACATGTTACTCATCTGTTGCTCTTCTTTTGTTAAGAAATTACATCTTTATAGAGCATTGTTAATATCACTACCTCAATAACTCTCTTGTTCTGCACCAATCCCTCCATAACCTTGGTAACTACAGCTTGGAATACGCTCCTGTTCGTGCTTTAAGAGTGGCTCCCTTGGCCCTCCCCTTTCCTGTCCTCTTCTTCCATAATTATTCTTAGCATGAGTGTTCAACGCATTAAACATCCGCATGGATTCAGTATGCAATTTTCTTGATAATAGTATATAAACATAGTCTGTGTCTTTTTCACACTCACATTAATAATCTTCCGATACGAAATACTTATAAGACTAATATTCTTCTAGTTGAAGGACCTTTATAGGTGTTAACCACTTCTTTGCGTGTGATTTTGTGTGTAGTCATTATGAAGTGTTCGACGAAACGCACACATCACGTGGATTATCTTTGTCGGAAATAATATAAAAAAGAAACGGGAATTTTCTCAACAGCACATAGTTTGATACAAGCGTGATGACGGTAACATAGTTTATAGTAGATTAGTTGTGCTTAGTTTGTATAACGTTTATGTCTGTAAGCTCCAGAGCAATGATTAATCGAGGCGTGTAAGCAGTAGAGGAACATTGAAGAGACTATGGTTATAAGAATCTATAATTTAATTCGTTGTTGCGTATAGTTTGATAATTATTTTATATGGTGGAAGGAGTATTTCTCCTCTAGTCAGACGTATCAACCACCACCATCCTGAATCTTACCATGCTGAAAAACCAAGTTACCGTCAATGTAAATAGTGTAATGAGGTGGGCATTGTCTGCAGATCGTTATCTCAGTTTTCCAGGTGCTGGTATGGTCGATTATACAGTATTGAATAACACCAAAGCGCGCGGATCTATAACTAACTAGTGAATCGGGTGCAATTAAGGATTATATAATTCTAATGATACAGATCAAAGCCCTCTTTTCTTTCTTAATTAGGGAGGCGTGCTGTATGCCTATTTATAGGATAATATGGAAAGACTTATAATCATGAGTCTTTACAACGAACAATAACGGATATAAATTTATTTATTATTATATTTAGAGAATGAAAATTAATATTATATTGGAGACAATAGCTTGAAAAAATTTTCATAAGTACATAATTTAATTTTGATTCATTTGTGAATGAAGTGTTTAGTTTATAACATCATTAATTTTTTTAAATTTATTTTAATATTTGAATATCATAAATTTATTCATATGTGGAAAAAAATTCTAACTAACTCTACACCAGTCATTCTCACTGGATTACGGGGCAATAAGTCAACTAATAATGGAAACCTAAAATGTGTTTTTTTACCTACTTATGGTTTCTAACATATTAACTTCTCATAATATTCAGGTTCATCTCTACGTTAGTTTGCCATTGGTTCTATTCGCTTTATCTATCTATATCTTCCTATTTATCATCTTTCTCAATGAAATTATTTTCATCTCTACAGCTTAATCAATACTATTATAACATCTTATTTTGAAGACTTTTGTGACATTTCTGGTTATGTATTATCTGGATGAGGTATCCTGATTTTCTAAAATGCTATTCTACGATTTGCGTGAAGAAAGGTTTGACATTATCATTGGTTCTTGTGAGGGTAAATTGAAAGATTATACTGTATATCTATAAACGTTCAGGAATTAGAAAAGTCTTCGTTATTTATCATTTTTCTCTAGTTATTAACTCCGGATAAATTGCGATACGCAAGTAATGATATCTAGCAACTAAGTGAGAGTCTATTGAGGAAATAAAAATTTGAATGAAGTTATACTCTCAACCTTGTGTAAACATTATTGTGAATATATTATCATAGGTAAATATACTGTTATATCATCACTTTATTTTGAAATACTTGATTGGTAACTTTTTAAATAGAATCATTTAGTAAAGTATTAAGAATCCGATTATTCATCAACTCTCTATACCCCTCCTGGCATTGAATAGAACTATTTTTATAGACCAATTGTTTACTATGAAAGTTAAAGGATCGTTGATATTTTATATAAGGAATAATCCATCTAGAACTCAGTAATAATTTTAAGAGGATCTGAAAACTTATTAGTTTCAATGCACTTCGATGAGGGTAGAATCGAATGAAATCTGACTCTATTTTGAATCATAACCGCTGATAGACTTATTAATTTATTACAACTTAACCTGTTTTATTTTGTGTTAATTTTTATAACGAATATGATAAAAGTACGAACGCTGTTATTGATAGGATCCCCATCTTGTGACAATATATAACATATATTAAGCATATATTTAGCAATATATTTAATATATAAGCATATGTTTAGCGTATTTTTAGCATTATTTTAGCATATATATTTTTCATATATTAAAACATAACTTAGCATATTTTTAGCATATATTTAAGCATATATTTACGTAATATATTTTGGATATAAAGTAAGAATACTATCTAGGCTAGACTATATACATTTCAGCATTATTTTCATATATTTCTTACATATTTTAGCATATATTTAGCATAATTTAAGCATCAATAATTTTTTAGTGCACAATATATTTTTAGCTTTTTTCTTTTATTATACATTCTACTTTAGCAATTATTTAATCATTACATATATATTTATACTTGATTTATTATATTCGTAATCAATATATTTTAGCAATATTAATGCATTACTATATTTATTCGCTCAATATTAGATATATTTTTTCTTAACTATTAATATCGTGTCTATCATAGCTAATTATATCACCATATTATTTAGAACTTTTGTATTAACATATATCATTTTTATTATCATATTTTGTGTTAACATAATATTTTTCACGTCATTCTACTCTTTTTACATACTTTTAGCCACCACCTGCTATAATTTTTTGAGTAGCCATAATTTGTAGCACTGTTCTTTTGTGTGTGAGATATGAGTTCTTAGCGGAACTAATATTTGATATTTAGCTCCCTTCGCTTCCTTCTTATTAATTAGCATATATTTAGATATTTTAAGCTCATTTATAATTATAGTGTCTTTATCATATATTCTTATATAATCCCTTCATCTAATATTTTTTTAGCATATGTAATTTTAGTGCATTTTAATAGCATATATTTAACTATATATTTATGGCATATATTAAGGCTTATACAAGATTACGTCATCATATTGCTCACATCTAAATTTTAGCATCGTTCTTTTGAATGTTTTTTTAGCATTCTGTTTTAGCATATTTATTTTTGTACTTTTTTAGCAATATGAGTTAAATATCATAATTACCATATATTATATGCATATTATAATTAGTAAAACATATTTTTAGCAGTTTTTGGTCTTCATAGATATAATATTCGATACAATTCTACAATAATTATGAGGGAATACGTTTTATCTTTACCTTAGTAACCATATTGTAAGTAAGGAAGCGATTATATAAGTCGTTTCCTAAATATATAGCTGTCATGTAATTTAATTAAGTTCATAAGTTTCTGATAAGGCCTGCGGCATTTTAGTAAGTCTAATATTAGCCTCAATTATAAGGTAAATTAAAAAATGAATTACGGATTAAAGTGGTAAATAATCAATATAACTAAGTAAGATCCATGTTGAAGAGTTATGGGTAAATTAAAATTATAAATTTTCAATAGTAGAACAATTAGAGGATTAAAAAATAATAAAATAGCACAAAAAAAAACTCAATCGTAAAAGTCTCACGTAAATAATATTTCGCAAAAGTCATTCTGGTTTTAGCTAAAATGATTGTATTCTCTTTGTAGGATTTTTTAGTGTGTAAAAAAATTTTTAAAGCTGGGAATATACGAATTAAAATTAGAATTAAAATGATTTCAATGATTGTACGGGAATCTAAGCCAAGTCAGTAGGTTTTATAATGTATTATAGCTTGTAAGCAGCCCATGCCAGCAGCCTTTCGCCCGAGAGTGGATATTTAATTGTGATGCAGTTTATAAAAGGAGTAGTTGTGTGACATGATTAAAGTCAATAATATTCGCCTGAGTGTGTATAAACACGTGGATAATCACCCTTGATTATTTGAGCATGTGTTGTACCCAGTAAATTTGTCATAGACGTCTCTTTATCCGGTACTGTAATTAGTAACTGTTTGTTAAGAGCTTTTTATTTAATTTGTCTTAACAAGGAATAAATTTTACTTCTTGTGGTTGTGGTGCTGATAGTGAATTGAGAATTCCAGCGTAATGCATTCAGTTCATGTCAAAACAGACTTTGGTGAGATTCTTGGTGCTTCTATTGCAGTCTACTATAAGTCAGTTGATTGGATTAGTCTGTTAGCGTGTCGTGTTGTTGATGCATGTTAATAGAATTAATTCTGTAAAGGTACATGTTTAGGTGGTAAACTGTGTATTGGTGCATATTTATAACAATTTTGGATGATTTAATAATAATAATAATCACTTTGGAATGGTTATGGTAAAATATAGTTCTTTGGGAAAAATTAATGTATGTAGGTATGTTGTCTGATGATTGTGATGCATCTAGTATGTAGCTACGAACGGCTATTTGTACCCCTGACTTTATGTCGTGTTGCGATTTTCGTTGCTTTTTTTTAATATACTTACCTTTAATTCATTTTATACTGTTGATCAGTGTTATTGGGTCTCTTTTTATTCGTATTTATTGTGGTCTCCAATCTTGGTCCTGATTATGTGATGATAGGCTTTTAATTGTCATACTGTTTCTTCTTGATATACGTTTTGGCGTGACACTATTGTTTGCTCGTTTTGGATTGAAGGCTACACGCAACTGTAACTGGAGAAAGTAAACTATGTCCACAGACTGAATACCTTTCTGTTAGAGGTTGCGTTCGTCTGGGTCAGGCGTGACTGTGTGTATAGGTATGATGTTTTCGTGATTGGTGATACGTAGTAGTTCTAGACTTATAACATTTGCTCTGCTGAATGCAATCGTGGAATACGTGCTCCTGTTGTAGTAATTATTATGTGTGTTTTATTTAGTGTATTACTTTCGAGTTTCCTTCTGCTCACGAAGAACTACATACAGACACACACTATGTATTAGGATCATGATTGAGTTTAGTGCTGATACTGAAGATTGAGTAATTGTTAGCTGAAATTTATGTGCTGTAGACATTATTAGGTATTATTAGGTATTATTATTATTATCTAAGTCTATTCAATTGGTTTTATGTTTTTCTGTTGATTATTATTATTATCTATATTGTCAACATTACTCTCCGCAAGAAAGATCTTGAAGGCATGTGTTGATTTATTATATTATTATGTATAGTCTTCTATTCGGTCACTCCTTATTGAGTCGTGATTTTGCTTGTTTTAATCTGATTATATTAATGTAGTATTTCATTGACTCATTATTTATTATTCCAAATTAAGTTCTTGTCTGTTATTTTTCTAGTGATTATTATTTAGTTTTTGATTAGATTCGTGATGTATTATTCGCATGATTTGTAGTTTCACTTGAGTTACTCTGTAATCTATTATTTATGTCCACTGGGTTCTATATTCTCAAATTATTACTATTAATTATGTATTCATTATTATTTTAGTACGTGATTGTCATTGAGGGACTGATAGTATCTCATGTATGTTATTACGTTGTTCCTGAGTGAGTTGCACCGTCTATTTATTATAGTTGTGATATATCGTAATATTATTTCATTTGTAGTAGTTTCATTCTTATTATTCATTTTTACTTACTTTATTATTAAACTGTTATTATTCCACGTTCAATTTCAATATTATTATTATTTTATAATTTGTAGTTATGTATTATTATTATTAATTTTCGTGAAGGTCTGTATGATTAGGGCTCCATTGTGACTTTTTTTTTTTATTTTCATTTTCTTGGTACTTGATTTTTATTTTTATTATTGTCCATTCAACATTAAATTCACAGTTTTATTAAAGGAAATATCATTTGGTATTTATTACTAATATCTAAAATTACCCTTAGGATTTTTGGTACCTTAAAACATAATTATAAAAAGACGGAATAATCTCGATTTATTACTTTATGATTACTTATAATTTTATTAATATATTCTTTATGATTAGTTATTCTATTTTTATAACACCAGTATTATTTATTAATTTATTGCATTATTATTATGATCTATAATTATTATTAATTATTATAATTATTTATTCTAAATTATTTCATTATTTATTATTATTTAATCTAATTTCTTTTTTTATATTTCATATAATTATTTAAATTTTTATTCTACATCTCTATTATATTTATTGTTCTCTATTAACTTATTCCTATTTACGTTTACTAAAATAAGTAAATAATAAATCAGAGCTTATACATTATGATCTCTTTGATTTTCTATACATCTACTTCGATCTGGGACTATCATAGATAATTGAACGTGTGGTTTATTTATTATCAGTGATGCGAATTTATTCGGAATCCAGTTTAAGTTAGGACTAAGTTCTGTCCATATTATTCTGGAACATCGAATTACTACAATCATTTAGGAGTCGATGCCTGTGTCGTTCGCTTCTGCGACGAAACAAGGTTTAGTATACCTCACACTTATTTAGACCGTCAGTCTCAGTCCGTGCGTCTAGTCCTTCCTATTGAGTTCATTCGGAAGTCGCTGTGAGATAATAATTTATCACGACTCATAAAACTATGCTTATTGTTGATATACGTGTCCTTAAAGCTCAATATTTCTACACAATTACATTTGAGATACTTCATAAAGTCGTCGTCTGACATACACTGTTGAAATTCGCACATTCCCTGCTGTGAGCGCATACCCCTGTAATTCATTCTGAACGGTTATATCTTAATTGCTTATGATCTGCGCGATGTCATTATTAAGTCCGAACGTTGATATTTTTCTTAGTGTAATTTTATAAAGCTATCAAAGAAATGCACATAGTCGTAGCAAGAGAATGATACATCGTGTTCTGTGACTGAGGCTCAGATACAATAATAACGTAGAAAAAGGAAGTTAGAAGTATGCCGCCTTACGTCAAATTCAAAAAAAGTCATGTCAACATGTCGCCATTTTTTTCTTAACAATTTAACTAGGGCAGAGTTGTCTCGCCGCCTTATTAGTGGTGAGCCACCTCATACAAACCGTATATCGGTTCACTATAATGTTGTGTCGTTTTTGACATAGAGTCATTATTTGGCAGAAGTAATTTGGGAGTCATATTGGTTTACGAGTGAGTGTGGGACGTGATTATAAGAGTGCTTTAGGAAGATGATACATTACTCGCAGTCGATTTGGGAAGTGATCTTTAGAGTGAATTTCATTGAAGTGATTGGGAGTTGACTTTCCTTTTGCCTTCTCTCATGCATTCTGTGCAGTTCTTCCTGATCGTGTCTCCTTTGTTCTTATCTTTTTGATTTTGACAAGTGGGGCAGGTCGGGATTTACTCTTGCGCCATGTAAAGCACTTAACATTTTATTACTCAATTTGATTCCGGAAGGTTACGCCTTGGGTTTTATAATAGTCATAGATTTCACTCTCACTTTTTAAAAGATCCTCCCAAATATTGCTAGTCCTCAAAGTAACTGTCATGCTATCTACTTATTGATACATGAAATTGCATTCCTAGTAAACTTTGTGAGATACTCCAAATTTTCTAAGTTTGATAACTATTCTCCTACACAATAATTTTATGCTAATCACTCCTTATGAAGAATATTTACCGGGCAGTCTGGATAACTTTGCGGTACATAATATCTTCTTGAGATATTTTTAAATGAGTACACTTAAAACTCTTACTCGTAACATATTATTACTCTTATGATCGTTCTATTATCCATTTATATTAGCGATGTTACTCTCTCTATTTACGAAAAGTAGACTATTTCTCATCTCCATCAGAGGAAGAAGTCACTTTTTTTTTCATCCTCGGTAGTACGCTGATTTGGGAGTCATTCATTGGAAAGGAGGAGTTTAAGAAGTGAATTTAATTGTCGGAAGTGATATTTGGGAAGTCTGAGTGAACTATTAGGTCGAGCTCTGATATATCTAAATGAACCGCGATTCAATTTCAGAGTGATCGTCCCTTGTCGCAACGAGGTCTGAATTGCCTTCGCAAAAGTCACTTGTCATCTTGGTATTGAGTTGAGTCTTTCAGATATCTTCAGTCTCGCATCGATTTGATCTATATTGGAGTCGATTCTATTACGCGGAGTCGATACCTGTCATAGTTATCTGACTTGGTGTTCTTCCGATTTTGTGGGAGAAAGTAGATTTGTAGCGATAACGCGCTCTGACACCTTGATATGGCGAACCTTATGAGCTATCGTCTCTCGCTGATCTCACACCGCGTTCATCTTCTGAACCACTATAGTGAGGGATTCAACTCTAAAGACTTTGTTTCGTCTATAGAGGAAACTGCAAATTCTCATTCGAGACCATTTTTCACTTTGATGATGATCCTAATGAGTGATTTAGAAAATCCTGATGATATTGCTGGCATTGTTCTCGTATGTCTGTGGCATTTATTTTGTTACCATCTTCGATTATCGGAATATCTGGAATATTTTAACTACTCCGATTTGGAGTAATACTTATGATACTTAAGCAACTTATGACATCTGGGTTTCTTTAATCTACGAGTGTTTCTTGAACTGCACTTAATTTGGGATGACATCTCTATAGAACTGATTTTATGGACTGTGTACTATTCCTGAAACTTGATTTGGGCAATCTACTTTAGATCTGACTTGATCTAATTTGGAACTGGTTTGGGTACTAGATTGTCTTCAAGGACTTTCCCTGTGTTTTGGGTGAGATTTTTTGACTCATTGTGGTCTCCTTGTCATACTCATTGTCCATTCTATGTGTCTTTATACTATATGCCTATTCATTATACTTTATATATGACATCTTTACTTATTTCTTTCTCTATTTTTCTTGAGAATGTCCTTCAATTCTCTTTGAGTCTTATTATTCTTATAACTTTTAAGGTTCTTAACTATCACATCTTATTCTAATTGTATTATTACCAATTAGTTCACTCTTATTATTGAAGCAATAATTAATTTCTTCTGTCTTTTGTTGCCTTTCGTGATCTGTCATTATAATAATTTGTGTCTAATATATCATTCTCTTCTATCTTTGTAGTTTTCTTTGTGCTTTTGTTGTTTCTCTGAGTGTATCTTCCCATGTATATTTTCTGTCTTTCTCATTTTCTTTCTGTATCTTTCTGTACTTCTTATGTCCTTATGTAATATTTATGTCTTATGTGTCTTTTCAAACGTCTTTTACTTTTGTTCTTTCTTTACCTCGTAATTTGCTGTCTTTCTGTTTCCTCCGATGTATTTCTCTTTATATGTCCTTTCTGGATCTCTTCTGCGGTTTTTATTTTCTTTCTAATGTCTTCTGTGTCTTTCTATTATCCTTCTATTTTCTGTTTGTATATGTGTATCATGTATCTGTGTTATTATCACTAAGGTATATCTCCGGTGTCTCTATCATTTTTCCATTGTTCTATTCTCATTATCTCTTATGTGTATTTTATCTCTTTTATCTTTTTGCTCAACTCGTACTTTTTATTTGTATTGGTGTAACAAAATTTGCATCATACTCTTTATCTTGTAAGGGGAAGGGTCGTTCTCTTTGTCTTTTTTCTTTCCCGTGCATGTTGCATATCCATCTTTCGCTGTGTTGGTCTTCGTTATGTCATTCTATATTCTTTTTAATTTGCTTTCATAATTATTATTTATTTTTCTCTGTGTCCTTTAATCTGTTTCTATTTTCTTTCCTTCTATGTCTTTCTTGTGTGTTTTAATATGTTTCTCATTTCTGTGTATTCTTCTCTTGTGCTTTTGTGCAGCGCGTTTCTTAGGTTGCCTTCTGTCTACTGCTTATGGTTTTCCCTATTGTCCTTTCTGTTTCTTTTTCACGTGTTTTTTTCTGTCTTTTTCACTTTTTTTTTTTATTATATGGTCGACAACTTTCTGTGTCTTCCTATTGCCAATCTTATGTTCTCTCTGTTTGCTTATATGTCTTGCATTCCCGAACTCTCTTTTACTGTTACTATCTACAATGATTTATATTGTCTTTTGGGTCTTTTCTATGTTTGTCACACTGTAGTGATTTATTGTGTTCTTTCTATGTCTGATGCTATGCAATCATATACATATACCTTTTCTCACTGTCTTTTATAAGCTCTTTTGTCCTTTCTGGTCCCTTCACTATAGGTCCTGTCATGACATAATTCGTTTGTTTCTGTTCTTTTGTTAATGTCCTTTCTGTGTCTCTCTGTGTCTTTCTGTGTTTCTAATTATTCATAATGGGCCTTACCACTGTTTCCTTTTTGCTTTCTTACTGTGCTGCATTGTACTATTTTGTCCATATTCTCTGTATATTCTCTTATCTTGCAGGACCTTTGGTTCTTGGCTTCTGTCTATTAGTATCAGAATTGTTAAATTATCGAACCTTCGCCGTACTCAAACTCATACCATATACTAAACATAATGTATTTTCATAATGTTCGCTCTTTTATCTCTGTGTGCTTTATGTTGCGTATCTACTACAATCCTATCTCATGTGTTAAATTTAATACTGGTGATTTTACATAAATATACTGATTTAGCTACTTTGTCATTTTAGTCTTTAATTTTTCATTGATGTCATAATATACCGAATGAGTATTCTATAATCCTTTGTTCCTTTAAGATAATATTTTTATAGTCACATATGTGTAGTTAATAATGTATGTTCTGGTAATCTTTTTCTATTGTATTCTTTCTTCTTTATCTTTGTTCCTCCTAAGTGTCTTTTCGCTGTACTATATCATGTTATTCTTTTCTGTGTATTAGCTATTGTCTTTATGGTGTCTTATCTTCCTATACCTGCTTCTTTCCTTATAGGTCTCTAGTGAAAAATCGGGTATTTTTATTCATAATCTTTTTTCTGTCTCTCTATAATAATCTACGTCAATTCTTTATGCACAATATACCTCTTCCTCAACGAGTGTACTTACCGTCCGGCACTTATAAAATTATCTATTAATTTTTACGTTAACTTGTCTTTGATTCCGTATTACAATTTATTCACTGTCATCTTTCTATAATTTGGTTGTTCTTGTTTACATTGTCTTCTCTGCGATTTTCCATTCCTTTGATCTGTGATTTCCATTTTCGCATCACTTCAGTACATATTTTTTATTCTGCTTCTTCCTTATACCATATATGATAAATCCTTTCTTTCGAATGGACATTTTTTCTCATATTTGCAATTCTATTCGTGGGTCAATCTCTAATATATCATATCACTGTCTTACCTAATACTATTTGCTTTAATTACATATATCCTTCTCATATGTAAAATATACTCACTAATATTCTATTGAACGCTAAAATTGCTCGTGTTTAAGCTTTACATCTTAACGTAACTTCGATATCTTGGTTATTTCCTATGGTACATCATTATCACTTTGAATCATTCAATTTTTTGTTCTACATTTATCTCTGTTATTTTCACTGTGGTCTTTATCGTTATTTCCTGTCTTCTGACTATCTTTTGTAAAATTACCTTCTTTTCATCACCGTAGAAAAAGTCTTCAAATATTTACATTTTCATTTTTTTTCTTAAACCAAACCTTTTCCGGCAACATATCATACTTATGAGTAGCAGCTTGTGTCGATCGGTAGTATATCTATATATTTGTTGTGGTGTATGATCTTAGATGTCTCCTTTGGTTCAAATAACATTTATCCCATAAGGCACAATTCCCATAAAGCATTCTTTTACCAATATTCTCACAACGAATGTTCGCATAGATTGCTATTGTCTTTTTTCCTTACATAATATACCCGCTTCAAATTTTCCCCACGTGTCGTCTTGGACAGAATCTGGCGGAGAGCTTCTCCTGATTGTATTTTTAATTGAGACTTCGTCTTTTATTCCTACCCAGATTTCAAGCTTATCTATTCACCCAACTTCCCTGGAATTCACTCAACGCAATGTCTTATTTGGTGTTGCCACATTCTTTCTTAATTTAGTTGTTTCTCTGCTTAGTCCTTTGATATCTCTTTATCTCTTTTCTTTTCCTTATCTTTTATATGCCGCACACGTTTACTTATCTATTTTGGAGCTCCACCTTTCTATTTATACTATGTCTACTTTTTTGATCCCTTTGTCTTGAACGTATTCGTATGTCCGTTCTATCTTTATGGTGAGCTACATCCTTGGATCGAGCAGAATCTATAGAGTCATGAAAGCACCTCTGCATTTTCTTTCTTATTCTCTGGGCTTTTTTGAGCTTTCTCTTGGTATTCTTTGGGCCTGGTCTTCTAAACTTCCTTTGTTCACAATTTAATAGATGGAATCAAACTCATGCAGATGGTGCTTTGAGTGCTTTCAGTGTCATTTTGTTTTTCTCTTCTGTAGAATCTGACATCCTGCTAGAATGTGATCGGGACTTGAGTGTTCTGTTTGTTCCTCGTCACACACTCTACTATTGTCCTGTTATCCGCTCTCTCACCCATCTTCTATATGCTTCGATGCCCCTACTCTTGCTCCTACTCTGTGATCTTATTCTCTATGAGCACTATATGGCTAACTACTTCTCACTTTCTGCTCTCGCACCGAGTCCTCAGTATAGAGTTCTATTTGTCTCACTCGAGATTTTCTCCTCGCTCATCATCATATATGCCCTTATCCTGTTTCTACATCAATGATTTTTCGGTATATTCCTATCTCCCTTTGGCTCTGCTCTGTTTGTCCTTCACTGGTTTAATTATCTGTCTTTTCTTTCATCTTGACTTTACCATTTATTATTTCTTTAAATACTTTCTTGCTCTCTTCTTTTTTTGCGTTCTTTCTTTCCCTTACCCTTTATGACTTGATCTCCACTCTTGAGCTCGTTCTCTTCGCATTCATCGTCAGTATGTTTTTCCTTCTTCTATATTAGTAGCTTTGTTTACGTTGGTCTCTTGCCCTTTTCATTGTTTGATACACCTCACTGGAGGAACTTGTTTTCTGCCGCTTTTCAGGTTATTTGGCCAACCTATTATTTCTCCTCTTGTATAGTCATAGCGTTCCCTATCTCCACCACCCCATGCCTCTTTCTAACGTTCCGTGTTATCAATTCTTGACAAAAATCTGTCCCCTAATATATTCATTTTGGGGGATTTAACTTATTTGTCCTTTTGTTTTTAATATTACAATTTCTGAACTTATAAGATTCTTCCTGGAATCCAGATCTATCTATCTTCCGCAACTGCTACAGATGACAGTGTACAGCTAGCTGTTCTAATTGCCTCTATTTTGTGTTTTAGCACTTAAACTCCGATTTTTAATATTAGCTTTGGTTTTTTTAAATATTCTTTCTTCCAGCTTCTCTTTTCATCAACTCTCTTATGTTTTCTTACCCTTCTTCCGATTTCTTCACTCCCAGATATTTTAATAATGTGGTTCTCTCGTCCTTAATTGTCTCTTGTACGTGTCATACTATTCGTGATGTTTTAACTCTCTCGCTTTTCTTTCTACCTTTCCCTGATGCTGTATAGGACAGCATCACTTATCAGACTAAACCTCCATACCCTACTATTCTCGGAGAACCTTCATTTCACTACCTCCTACTCGCTTATTCATTGTCTTTCGTCCTGTTTGGGCGTATATATTTTAAGTTCATCCAAATAAACAGGTGTGAAATTAATTTGTTGATTTTTCGTTATCGTGGTTGAATTCTATACCGTGTTTGGTAAATTTCTGTTTAACCTTATACATTGCCTGCTAAAGGGCATCTCACATGTGCCACCAAAGGAAGATGGGCAGTGGAGATTAACGAATCCCTTGGAATATACCTCATGTTTTATCGTTATTTCTTCCCTCTCCCCCGAGAATAAGAACCGGTAATTGTAGTTGGACCTCTCCATCGCCTCATTTTTTCCTCTATTTTTGCACTAAAATTACTATTTTTTTTTATTTAATTTGTATATTTTTTAATACTCTTACCGTATCCAGGCTATGGGACACCTGTCGTATGCTCCTTCTCTAGTCTATCAGGTGCATGCTTATGAGTTAATGGTTTCCTCAACTATTTTCAAGGATTCATTATTCGTTGATCAAAATTGAATTCTTTGTTTGCCCATGCTACTTTGTCTGACGCCATCTCTTTCTGTTCTTTCTTATTTTTTACATAATTATCTCCATCTTCCACTCCTCTACACCTGATGTTTCTGTATACTTCCTACGATGCTTATTATTGCTCGTTAGTGGAGTTCGTGTAGATCGGTAGGGTAAACACATCGTTTATCCAGGTCCTGTAATGTTGTTGGGTTATTTTGGTTTCTTCTTAGATTTTGGTTATAGGTTGCGGTGTCTCCCATTCGGCAAACTCTGGAATGGCTTCTCTTCATTTAACAGTATGTTTATGCCACTTTGTTTAGGGCTTAATAAGTACTGTATACCTTCTCTATAGCCACACATTCTAAGTCTTTTAATCAGGTCCCCCGGTGCTTTCCATGTTATTGAGCTTCACGAGCGTCCTTATCTCTTTCTGATTATATTCTCCAAAATCCATCTACATTTAATACCATTTATTTGCTTTCTCTCTATTTATTTTCTTTCCTTCCACTTCCGCTCATTTGTTGTGTTGTCGTTCATCTTCATTTATGTTTTAACAAAGAATATGAATTTGTGACGTCGAAATAGTCCTTCCTTAATTTCGTCATTTCTCAGTTACTTGGGATCTACATTCTTTTTCGGGGTCTATGTTTATATTTGATTTTGTCTTTCCTGTTTTTCGTTTCTTTCATATCTTCTAAATCTTTTACTTTTGCTGCAAGACAATTTTCTTCTAGTAATTGCATGAATTATTATTTATTGCCTTTGTCAATCTCTTTCTCTTCTAATTATATTTTTGTACTCCTCGTCTATTTACTATTCTCAGACCAATTGACTTCTCGTCTGAATGAGTAAATTGGAAATCTCCTGTTTCGTTAATTTCTCATGTAGTTTCTTTCTTCTCCGCAGTCTAATTTTTCTCCAGGGTGGTTTTGTAACCTTCTCCTCATTTCCCAGTTCCTCTTGGTCTTCCTTATCCACTCCAGAACTCCGATTGGTTTATCTGCGTATCGGTCGATCCTTACTGCGTAATAGTAGTCTGTTGAGCGCTCTTGATTAAACTATTCACCATCAATTGGTACTATCTTGGGCAGGATCTGTTGCTATTCCACCATCTGTTTTTGTTCAACTCCGTAGAAATATTGTTATTTCTTTATTCGTGCTCTTTTTTCAAGATTCCCTCTACTCACGTATCTATTTTCCCTTAATTAATCCGACTTTTTTCTGTAGCCATTCCACATTCAAGTATGTCTCTTTGTTATTTATTTTTCGAGTCTCTTCATTCCTCACTCTTTCATTTTCTTTCATTTTCCTTTCATAATTGTTCATATTTCATATGTTCCTCTGCTTCCTCTTCACTTTTCGCTTTCTTCACTCTCATTTTCCTAACTTTCCATTAGTTCATTTATTTCTTGTTTTTTCAGTTATCTCACAAGTCAATCTACATCCTCTACGGCCTGGTTCTGTCTTCCCGTTTGCCGGTTTTCAATGTCTTTCTCAAGGCAGGGTGTTATGCGTAACATATATTTCTCTCTGTTCGTATACGCTCTTTTCACTCTTCCAGTTCTTTTTATCGTTTGTCTTT
>JABUQX010061311.1:0-25000 GCA_015478945.1 Trachelipus rathkii
TGGTTAGGCTATGCTCTGTCCCTTTTCACCCTTTCTACCCCCGTTGTGTTATACGTGTATTAACCGGTTTCTTTATTTATACTACTTACTATATCTAATCATACTATATATATATATTATTATCTTACTATATTTCTCTTATTTACTCTCTATACTCATCTATCTCCTCTCTAATATATACCATATATTCTACCTTCTCTCATCATCTATCTCTACTTATCTTTCTCTCTCTCGTTTCCACGTACTATACCATTAATAAATCCTATGTATTCTAATCTATAATAACATTCTTAACATATATAATCTTTTAAATCGTGACTATACTAGTCTTACAATTGTGAACTACTTTATTCTTTTAACATATCACTTTTTTTGAAATTTTATACTATTTCTTTTTCACTATTTCCCGCTAATTATCTCTAAAACTTTATTATTTTCCTATATTACTTCTTATTCTTTTCTTCCCCGCCAACCTGCACCGTCATATTTCTTTATATTATGTCAAAGTTATAATAAATAGACCTATCAATTATATATTATAAACAGACGACAATAAACATATTAGTCACAAAGTAATAAAGCTTATAGGGTATTAAAAACGTGCATGACTAAAAGCGAAAATATGGTATAACTAAATATATATCGATGTAGGAGATGTAGAGAGGTAAGAGAGAAGAGAGAGAGAGAGAGAGATGAAGAGAGAAATAGAGGAGAGAGAGATAGAGAGGATGAAATAAGGAAGAGATAGATAGAAAGAAGCTGCTGTATGTATTTTTTTACTTATGTTTTATAAAGCATCTCACTCTCTTTAGTATACAAATTTATTTTATTTTTTTGTGATAAAATATAATTTCATTAAACTTTCAATTTATATGATATATTGTTGGGAATGTGTAAGATCGATAGACAAGTCAATTTATTACTATGCCCAATATGATTATATTTTCATATTATATAATAAAATAATATGTTATCTCAGAGGCTATATATTCTTATTCTTTTGAGCACAAATATACTCGCATATTTATATATAATAATATATATATTAATATATTATATAAATATATAATAATATATAATTTATTAATATATATATATATATAATTAATATATAATATATATAATATATATATATATATTATACTATATATAATATATAACTATATATATAATATTATTTTATTCAATATTACATAAAAAATTTGTTTAACAGAAACTATAACATAATACATAATGGTGGGAATGAGCATCTCACACTCACATTTCAATCGTAAGTCAAGTGGATAGTATGTTACTTATATAATTTATTTTATTATATCATATATCATATTATATTAATTTAAATATATTTTACATTAAATAATCACTATTATTAGGTCTATACTCTCCGTTTACTATTAATATTTTATCTACTCTATCACTATCAATCCGTTAGATACAGCTTTATCTATCTAACTATCTCTTATATTCCTGAACATAAACTAAGTATAGAAGTCGTCTCAAACTTTACTCATAATACTAGCCTCAGTTTTCGGATTATTTCTCCATACTCCATTGTCGTCCAAAAATCAGTCAGCACTAAGTCTTCTATTGTAGGTCCAGAGCGTTGCAAGAAAATGAAATTGGATGCTGGATAGTTGTACTTCTTGTGTTTATAGACACTATCATATAGACATTCGAGGAATCTCTCTCTCGTCATCACATGATCCTTCGTGCTTTTGGTGACTTTTGTGAGTGTGTCTGTGAAGTATGTGGATCGCGCGACAGACTTCAACGTTGACCGGTATTTCTCATCCCTATTTGCAAGGTGTGGTTTCTATGTGTACGTGGACAGATTGTGCCTAATACTCGATACGTTTGATGATTCTTTCTCTGTTGCATAAGAGGTGAGCGATGAAGGGTACGTGTGAAGGATGGGGTATCAGTCAGATGGTTAAGCAGACTCACAACCTTCGTCGAGAGCTGAAGCGTGTGCTTAAGTCGCGCTCGTGCACGATACAATTGTTACTAATCCCTTCGGTGCGAGATGATCTTGTACCGGAAATCTGACCCGCATAATGAGCGATTAGCACCGCTGCAACTCAGCGAACTCATGAAGGTTCTATTCTGTGCGTTTAAGTGTCGCAACTCGTTATAATGCAATGGTCCCACACATGTTCACCTTGGATTTATGTGGGACTTGTTAGGAACAATGCAAATCCATGTCCTAGATCATGACGACTCTCTGTTCTTGTGTTCACGGTATCTCACGGTGATGCTATCTGCTTGTGTGAACTCGTTGGAATTGATATTGCCAGATAAGATTCCAGTTACAAGGCGTCAAGACTGTTACTATAAGAGATATGATTTAATAATAGGTGTGAGCTTAATGGGTACGACTATTAAGTATTAAAGGTTTCTATGACTACACCTCGACGATGTATATATACTATATATACTGCGGGCTAGGTACACTGCAACTCAACAAAATTAAACGTGTGCCCTCTGTTAGGCTACCAATTAACTTGCTCCCGACCAATGAGAATCACACTTAAATGGAATACTTACATATTTACTATTTGCATCTCTCATTAGGTCATATGAATAGATCTGGATGCCGATCGGAGTGTGGATAGGGTAGCTAGACATATGGCTCATTAGCAATAACAGCATTTGCACTACTCGCGACGGTCTAATGTAAATGTTCTATATGGGTAAATTACTTAAAGATTCAGCGTCAACGATATCCAGATGCTTATACCCGTATTCTATATTCGTGTATTGGCTATTACCTCCGATGGCATAAATTAGGTCTCGTGAAGGCGTCGACCGTAATTTTACCTTATATCAAAATCATATATAATAACAGTGTACCAATAAGTATCATATTAATGCAGTTATCATTGAATTGTTGCATGTTAGAGTTGCGGTTATTAGAGCTAGCATACCTTCATATAAAAGGTCCATTTCAGAAATATAATATAATAATATATATATTTAATAATTATAATTATCTATCTATATATTATATTATTATTATTTAACATATATATCTATATATAGTTATATAATATAATTTAATTTATATATAATATATATATATTTAATATTATATATATAATAATTATTATAATATATTTATATATGTGTGAGTAATGTTAGTGTGGGTGAACGCGCATGTGTTTGAGTTTAATTTATTTTACCATTCCTAATTATTTTTATGGTGAACGGATGAATGCAGGTGTGAGTAGTAGGAAAGTTGTGGATGGATAGGAGGTGATGTGATTGCATATAATCTGTGTCGGGTATGTTAGGTGACTGTAAGTGTAGTGTCGTCTTGTGGGAGTTTGTATCGTTGATGAGTAATGTTGTGTGTGTCAGTGTGTGTGTTTTGTTGTGTGTGATGAATAGAATTGATTCCGAAAGATATATGCAAAAAATAATTCGAGTCAAGGAAACCAGACGTCAACATCACGTAGGACAATATCCATAAAGATCGGTAAAGGTGTTCAAATATAACTTTTCACGTGTAGGAACTACTATAACCTTTATCTTGTTTTTAATTGCAACTAACGATAACAGAGATGGACCTGATGAGAAAACTCTTAAAACATCTTAATTGAGAATAGTGTGGGTACGAGTTTTGGATATATATATATAATAATAATAATGTATATATATATCTATATATTTATATATATATAATATATATATTAATATATATATATATATATTATAGGCGTAAAGCTGAAAGAGGATGGCATGCGACGCTCAGTTCAGTAAACACCGCTTTGAATATTTTAGAAGAAATAACATTTGTAAAGGCCCACGCGCATCTGTCAGATGAAATGATAAAACGATAGGCGCACTATATATATAATATATTATATATTATATATATTATTATATATATTATAATATTATATATATATAGTATATATATATTATATATCTTAATTAATATATATATATATAATTGGATAGCTTCTCTATTTTCCACGCTTTTTACGCTTAAGGAATAAAACACTTTTTATTGTTATTCTCCTTTAAGTGGATATAATATATAAATTATATATATATATATATATATAATATTATATATTAATATATATTTATATATTTAATATTAATATATTAATATATATATATATATAATTATAATATATATATATTATATATATTATATAATATATATATATATATATATATTAATATATATATATATATATATATAATCTATATATATATATATATATATTATATATTATATTATATAACTATATATATATATATATTTAATTATATATATATTTATAATATTACATATAATATTAATATTATATATTAATTATATATATATATAAATATATTATATTATTATTATATATATATATTATATATATATATATATATATATATATGTGTGTATGTGTGCGTAGGTGTGTGTCGTGTAGTGTGTGTGTGTGTGTGTGTGTGTGTTGTGTGTGTGTGTGTGAAAGTCAATATAATGATGCTATTAGCTGTGTAAGATTATTAGTTTACAAAATTAATTGCATTAAGAATATTTATTTTATCCATGAAGGTAAAAAAGTTTGAAATAATTAATTTTCATTTTGGTTTGTTTTCTTTAAATATTTTTAAGTTCTTCTTTTATTATTCTTTTTTAAACTTCACAATTTTGTCTTTATCTATCTATCTATTATCTTCTATCTAATCTATCTACTATTTATAACCTTTTTCTAGCTTCTTTCTGTCCTCTCTGATCTTTTCTACTCTATTCCTCATTATATAGCATATATTATTTATTTGTATTTATATATATGTTTTTTTTTTATAGAGATATATATAAATTAGATACTATATATTATATATATATATTTAGTATATATATATATGATAGATAAAATAACTGCCTTGAGTGATTCTTCATACCAGGATTAGATCCCGGGCCTCGCGAACGGTATGCCAAGCGTGTTACCGCTCGACCACGACCAGCTAAAAAAGAAACGCGACTTAAACCTATGAAAGAGTGGTCTATTCAATAGGAATAGGACCGCCTATGGCAGGCCAGATACCTCAGCCACGCATCTCCGCTTGCACTCGGGTCAAAGGTAACACAGAACCCATGTAAGGAGACCACTCTAGATCGGAGTATAATTTGTATAGATGTAAATACTGGCAATTAAAACGCAGCTTTCAATTCTGTATAAGATAAATAAACTCCTTAGTGCATTCTTCACTTACCAGGATTAGATCCCGGTCCCTCGCGAACGGTATGCCAAGCGTGTTACACTTCGAACCACGACACAGCTAAAAGATACGCGACTTAAAACTATGAAAGAGTGCTCTATCAATAGGAATAAAAAAAAGGACCCGCTATTGCAGGACAGATACCTCAGCCACCCATCTCCGCTTGCACTCGGGTCCAAGGTAACACAGGAACCCATCTAAGGAGACCACTCTAGATCGGAATATAATTTGTATAGATGTAAATAGTGATTAAATACTGCAATTAAAACCGCCGTTCAATTGTATAGATAAAATAAAACTCCTTGAGTGATTCTTCACTTACCAGGTTAGATCCGGGCCCTCGCGAACGGTATGCCAAGCGTGTTAACACTAACTCGACCACGAAAAGCTAAAAAGATTACGGTCGACTTAACCTATGAACAAAGAGTGCTCTAATTCAATGGCGAATAAGACCGCCTATGGCAGGCCAGATACCTGCAGCACAGCCATCTCCGCTTGCACTCGCCGGTCAAGGTACACAGGACCATGTAAGGAGAACACCATTAGAGCATCGGAGTATAATTTGTATAGATTACATCTATACAAATTATACTCCGATCTAGATTTGGTAAATAGATAAAATACTCCTTGAGTGTATTAATATTATATATTATATATATACTTATATACTATATATATTATATATATAATATATATATATATTTATTATATATATATATATATATATATACAATTGCTACCGAGCTGATACCTAGCATTAGCATCGACTCTGCAGGCGTCGAGGCTTTCAGGATTCTACTAAAATCTTGAACGAAATAGACCTTCTTATGGTGGACAGGGTGGTCAAAATTTCAGAAGGGAGGCAGAAAGATTTAGGTGAGGACCTTAATTAGCAATGGTCTGCTGGAAGCGAACTAACACCAGCACTCCTCTCACCAAGGACGTCTTTCCCTTTCAGCAGAGGCAGAATTTGTTGAACTTGTTCAAATAAAATATAATACACCTCCCCTAGTTCTGCTGCTGTGAGGCAATATTTAGTACTGGTTGGGGATATTTTGAGGGCGACGAATAAGAGGTCAGGCGCTTTAACTGCTTTTATTTTGAGCAGCTAATCTTTTTGAAAGGTAATATGGATCTCTTGTTCTTTGACGAAGACATTGAGGAGGAAGGGGAAAATCTTGAGATTTTGTAAATATTCATTCAATTTTCAAATAATATTATAAATAAATCTTTTGTAAGGATATATATATATACTATTTAGTATTTAATATTAAAACCTTTTGTGAGGTCGCACATTATTAGTCGGAAGACGTGCGGACGTGGCGGACGTCGTGCGGACTTTGCGATAGCGGCGAAGTTTGATGGTCTGAATAGGGTGCGGAGGTGCGCTAGCGGACTAAACGTTTTCCTTCGAGGTGCGGCGAGGTGCGCTACCGACTACCCTCAAATTGAGGGGGTGCCACCTCTGATATAGATATATATATATATATATATAGCTATATATATATATATATTACATATTTTTTATATAAAAATATTATAATATATTAAAAATTTAAAATTATAGTAATTATTAATATATATATATAATATTAATAAATATATTTTGTATTATATATTATAATATATATATTATATAATATAATATCTATATATATATAATTATATATAATATATAAAGAATTTTGAGAACTCGGAATTATCAGGGATATCGGAAATCGAATCGGTTAGTGACCTTATTTGAACTATATCTTAGGAATCTGATCGTGGCATCGTGACTAGGATATTATGGAATCGTCTCAGTAATTGATTAATGATAAAATATATATTATGTGAGATATATAGGTATGGGATATATTAATATATTATTACTATATTATATACTTATATACCTATATATATATATATATATATATATATATATAATATATATAATTGATTATTTTGATATTTACAATATTTTTACAGATTCGTAATAATTATACGTGTATTTTTCGGAGCTACGTGATGGTACTAACTTTTTAAAATTCAAAAAAGCTGCTACATCTTAAGTCTACTTTGTGCGTATTTTTAGCACTTTCAATGGCGTATGCTCAGACTTATATATTAAATATGGAAGGATATAGTTGCTTTTTAGACTTCGTGCCACAGTTTTTATTTTATCCACTATAATAAGGTCAACCTTTAGAAGAGTAGAATTTGCGATATAGTCTAATCAGTGTTTTCGACAGATTGATTTAATGTTTAATTAGTATATCAGACATAATTCTATTTATATATCACGGTGACATAATTTTAGAAGAATGAAAGATTTAGTAAAATTTCAAGTTGTAGAGGGAACTTAGATCTAGCAAAACGAATATACCTTAAAAGTAATCAACATGTTACATAAAAGTTTTTAGCAGGTTTAAGTGATATATATCACAAGGGTATACTGGCATTAGAATATATACTTTAACATCATCAAAATGATCTTGTTCAGTAATAACGAAATAAAACTGCCGCAAATTTTTACTGAGTGTATAAGCCGCTTAATATCTAACTAGAGGAATTGTTTTATATCTCAACTTTTCGAGTAATATAATGATTTTGACAATGATTTTAAAACTTTTTATAATTTATTAGTTTTCCCATGAAAAATTTATTTTATGACTAACTTTCGCAAAAACACATACAGCTATATGTATTTTTATTCTCTCATACTACATGAAAATTGCTAATAATAATATATTAATGTGTGTCCAATCATGATATCTCTTCTCACCTTGATTAGGGACATGTGAGTGCAGGATAGTGCGCGCTCTCTCTCTGAATATTGCTCACTTTATGTATTACCATATACTGTATAGCTTATTATATATATATATATTTTGATCTTCGTATATAAATTTTGTCATCTTGCAGACTCTATTGGCACGGATATTTATTTATTATATGGGTTCTTAGCTATAGAAAATGATATCTCATTAGAGACAGGGAGACGCGTAGGATACAATTATATTTTTTAGGTTTTTCAGCGTAAGTCTTATATGTGATCATGTATAAGTGGAATAATGGATAGAACCCAGCTGCTTGATACCTTAACTTAATAGGCTCCATTAAATATAGTGAGAGTTTTAGATTATTGACGCCATCATATAAGGTAATTACAGGGGTGATTTACCTTATCTGCGTCAGTGAGGTGCTCAAGAATGTAGTTTAGTCAACTACAATATGCATCAATACTTAG
Source organism: Trachelipus rathkii (assembly GCA_015478945.1). NCBI lineage: Eukaryota > Metazoa > Arthropoda > Malacostraca > Isopoda > Trachelipodidae > Trachelipus > Trachelipus rathkii. Next base: position 8,459 of record JABUQX010061311.1, read on the forward strand.
TAGGAGAAGATCTTGGCAACAAGTTTTCATGTATTTATACCATATTATCATATATAATATATATATATATATATATATATATAATACTATATCACGATATATCATATAGTATATATACATGATTACTACGCAAAGTAATTCATTGCATAATACAAACTATTATGAAGAGTTTTCATCGATGAGGCCATTTACTAATCTGTGGGGGTAAAAATATTATATGGTTGAGATATATTATATGAAATGTATTTGTCACTGGATCATAGCTCTACTTGATATTATACATACTATACTACTCTTTTTGACATCATAGTATTAACCGACGTATATATATATATATATATATCAAACTGCAGTATTATCACATACGATACAGTAAAGATAGTTATAATATAGTTTATCATCTACTAGATTCATGTTGTTCCCGTATATATACATTATATTATATCATATATATTATATAATATAACTTCACCAGCTATATTATGGGTAGAAATTCTCTATACAGTAATTAACTATACTTAATATATATACGTCTCACTATATGGTATAGATGGTTTTCTATATTAGTTTTTTTCAAATGGGGTAAATAAGCTAAGAGAAATTAATATATGCGAGAGTATAACTACTATATCATATATTACTACAAATTCTGTATAATGGTACTTATTATAAGTAGTTTTTTTGACTCATTGGATGGACTCAATTTAATATAATGGCTCCTAATTGATGTGTCCATTGCTCTGGAGCATATAAAAGAAAATTGCTCTCTTGTCTCGTGTCGCACAACTCACGCATGTTGCGACCAAAAGGCCGACAATACTAGAAGATATACTCGTGAATACTGAGTCAATGCTACTTTAAAGAGCCAAAGAGAAGACATTATTGTATCACGTTAATAAGAACAGCATTCAAATATACGACTACAGACCATCGTCCTTGTTACAGTACGGACGTTTATACGACAAAATCAGGTTTTCCACCATTCTTACGCACCACTCGTTTCTGTACAAGATTTAATATAATTAAAACTCACCTGCTAAATAATCGGTTGGGACACTAGCAGTCTATTTTATCTATGTTTTAGTAACAATAAAGGAATGATTTTCTTTTTGCACTCTAAGAAGAGTGCCAAAAGTAAATTGCCTCGTGTTCTCGTGGTGAAACTACCAACCTGCATGTTGTACGAACTGGACGTACACGAGTGAGAATTAGAACATAACTGAGTCAGTTTGAAAGCTGTTCTTGAAGATAATCAACTAAGACTTTAGATTGTGGGTTAAGGAGTGTAACTTGGCTAGTGAGACAGTAGAAGACGATACACGAGTATGGTCGGTCTCGAGTCACGCAGATGAATCCACGTTTGGTTTAATGCTCACTTTGCATCACAAGAGGATCGCCAATGATTTCACTTTACAGTGTGCTCGAAGCAATAGCAAGTCATTTTTCAATATAGTAGTCTCATAATTAAGCTTTGCGCTCAAAGCTTTGCATGGCTACTCAAATCTTTCAGCGTTTGTAACTGCTTTTCTTTTCTTGTGCGGGCTATACAGAAGTTTGTAGTTAATCTTGGCACTAGAAATGCTTTAAATCTTTAATGGCCGAAATATGAAAATTGATCGCAAGTGCTTAGCAGTGACTTCTAATTGAAGAGTTGTGCTAGGGTAGCAACAATCTGGTGTAGCGAAGACTTCATGCAAGGAATACTTCTGGAAACGACTTTTTGTTCTCAGAATCTGATCTCCAACGTTGGATAAAAAAGCTTGTTTTGCTGAAACTATGTTTAACGTTCTCCGCAGAAGTGGAAAGAGTGGTAACATTTGAAGGCAATTCCAGGGCGGGTTTCTAAGCTGGATTATACTCAGAAATTCTGCATAGACATATTTTCTCTGATTCATCATGATCTACGTAAAATCCCTACTCGGACAAGAAGATAGGTATCCGCCTGCTTCCCATGCTAAGCAAGTAATTAGCAATCAAGGTCTCCGTTTTTAAAACGACCGCGTGACTGAAAGATATTGTCCTAAAACACATCTTACCTTTCCTAACCATCGACTATGTGAAAATTTTTTAAATGGTTTAATTTGAATCAAGGCAACAGTTCTTTGCCTGTAAAATATTCTAAGGCCATTTCAGGAGTTATTCATAGCCGATAATGGTAAAATCCCAGCGGACAGTTTTTTTTTTTTTATTTCTGTAGAAACTATCTACCCAGCCAACGACTGTCTGACTCGCATATTTGTGAAAAGTTATTTGGGCGTTATTTAGTAAAGAAAACCTAAAGGTATTGCAATTTTTTAGGGCCAATTTGGCCATAATTAAACGTGCTTCTTCTGCCCCCAGGATTCCATTTTGCTCTTTCGTTGAGCAGTCATGGCGCCGCCAATCTTTGAGAAAAGAAGAACGGGAGAATTTAATTTCACGATAATACCAGGAAGAAAGGACGCAAAATAATTTTACACTACTATGAAAGAACGCAGATCTCTTTAGTAAGTCCTTGGTTTTTGGCCCTTTTGGGATATTCATCAATAGCCGTGGTTTCATATCCCCTCATTAAGAAGCATGGATCCTTCAGACTGCAAACAACACTAAATATTTAACGAGCGATTGTCCATTTGATACTTATCATACTGTTTTCGTATTAAAATCTTTTTAAATCTGTCATACCATATCTAGAAAACTTTAAGGTGCCTCATCATGAGTTGGAGAAGCAAGAGATGATCATCTAATGTATATAAAATGTTAACATTTTAGAAAGAATTAGAAATATACTTGTAAACTAACGCAGGACTGGAAGAAACCTTCGCAACATTTGCTTATTTATATTAGAAACTGTGGACAAAGGGATGTTGTGCGTTAAGAACTTTTCGACAACTCTGGGTGAACTTTTAAGAATTGATACAGAATGCCTTTTTTGATAGTCTAAAAACAGAAAAGTACTTGCACAACCATGAACCCATCGAAGTACAGTTTTAGCAAAGTCAGTCCAAGTTTCGGAGACATCGAACTGGCAGCTCAGTAAATTCTAAGTTCTGCCACTTCATCCACAGCCACAGGGTTTTTAGAGAGCATCTGATATGGTAAAATTCCCCCCAGGGTGAGGTGTGGAGGAGAAAGTACTTTTTTCGTTCCGGGCATTTACCCTAACCTCCCCTTATTCTTCGTTCCTCCTCTGTCTTCATCATATACAGAGACACAGTAGGGTTCTGACTGCTGCATTTATTGTGTATAGGGGAACCTATTTTGCATTTTTATATTAATATTATATGGGATGTACTTTACTCTTCATTTAAGGGAAATTTCTTCAGCGGGAAAGGGAAAATTGGAACACAGTCCTATAATGTCACTTTTTAATAGTAAAATCACTTTTATTTTCCCATTTATATTTTTATTTCTTTTCAATCTTGACAAAACTAAAAACGAAAAAACACCTATGTTAATATAAATTATAACTATCACAGTCTGATGAGGGAATTTGGTCTAAAAGTACATCTCTTCCTATCTGTTCCACCTTATTGTTATATAATTATATTCATCATTTCCACAAGCACCTAACACTACTTGCAAGTCAGTTTTATTTATCTTGCACCATAGAGCAAATGTATATGTTGTTTATACACTTTCTATTATTATTTTACAGTGTGAACCCATATTAATTATTGTACATTTTGGTTATTATTTCTTATAAAGAAATAAGTTTTTATTCAGTTTTCAAAAATTAAAAACAAAAAAAGAAAAGAAAAATAAGTCAATTATTTAAATTTTTTTTAACCGTTATAATTTAAAGAAAATACAAATACTTGATTGCCTATTTTCATGAAATTATAAGATGATTAATCATAATGGGTATTAAGTAATAAAAATAAAATTAATTTGAACTCGAGAAACACAGAAGGAGGGAGAATACAAGGAATTTAAAAGTAGTATTTTTTTTTAACATTCAAAAGTTTAATTCCATTTAATAGGTCTGTATATGAGAGAGCATTGGATGTTGATCATAGAAGCATTACATTATGGCTCAAGTATGCAGAAATGGAAATGAGAAGTCGACAAGTAAGTTTTCCCTTTTTTTTTGGTAACTTTCCTAAACCTTATTTTTGTATTAAATTAAAATGCTCTAATTTTTTTTTTTCATATAAAATTATTTTGGCAAAAACTCTCATCAACTCTGTTCTTGAAAGTTTTCGGTAGTTTCCAAGTTTTGCTTAGGTTTTTGGCATATAAGTATATGAAATTACAGAACTTATTCATGACTTTTGCACTATTCCCAATATAAATCAAGTCATTAACTGTTGTGGAATTGTGAAGCTGTGACTATTTTCTCACATTTTGTCTTTTATGATATAATCTTTCCTTTTCAAAGCCATTGTTTGTAATATAAGCTTTATGAATTACTGTACATCCAATTGTTCCAACTAATTCTTTTGTTATTTATTTAAAACTCTTTGACCACATATGCATATTCTTATTTAAAAAATAAAAAATCTGTCCACAAAATATTTTCAAGATTTTGATTTAATAATTATTATTATTTAAAATAGACATAGTAAACAATTTATTCGTATTTTTGCATACGTGTAGAAAACTATTTAAAAAAATATTAGTGGGTATGCAAAATTTTAATTTCCATTTATTTACTTTTCTTAAAACTTATTATGAATGATAAGGAAATTTAACTAAGGTTGTGTGTAGTGATTTCTATAAGAATTTTTTTTTTACTGATTTCTAAAAGAATTTTAACTTAGAGGTTTATGTAGTGATTCTTGTAAATTTGTTCTTAAAGGAGGAATATTTTCAATCTTTTTGTATTTGATACTAAAATTTGTAATTAGAGCTAAAATATTATTCTCTGTGAACTATGCGTTGTTTACTTATATTCTGAAGTTTTTGTATTTAGATGAATGATTAAGAAAAGACATTTGTGAATGATACATACATATAACTTTAACAGATAAATCATTTTATTGTATGAGAAAAGATGAAATTTTAATTCGATCTTTACTGATTTTGTACTAGAATTAAAAATTGGGTTTTGTGTAATGTAACACTGGAAGTCTAAGACAATTGACTCTCAAACCTATTTCGTCTACCCCCCACTTTGAAAATCAATTATTTTTCAGCGCTCCCCCAATTTTTTTTTATTTTACCAAAATTTAAAACCACAATATCACTAATGATATATATATATATATATAATATATATATATATATATATATATATATTATATAAATAATATTATATATATATATATATATATAATATATATTATATATTATATATATATATATATATATATTATAGTATAAATATATTATAAAGAAATATGAACTAAAATTACTAAATAACTTCAACACCCCCCTTTTTTCTAGGCCCCTTACCGCCCACCTCTAGGCCTTCAGCGCCCACAAGGAGAAGTTATCGCCCACTTTGAGAAACACTGTTCTAGGAAGTTCTCGTGCTGGATAAAGATACGGAATAGTTGGTTCAGGTTGAGGAGTTTTTTGAAAAGTGCGAGATGATATGGTGGGTAGGCCCATGTTTACTGTTTGGGTTGCAGTGTGAAACTTATTCTTTTATATGTAAATGAAAATACACAGGATACTCCCGAACTGGTTAAGTGTTCCGGGTGCCAAGAATGTTGAGTTTGGAAAGTTTAATTCAATATATCTAATTGTTTATCACAGTGGAAATTTGCTGGATGTAGTTGTATACTAAGGGGATAGGATTGATGTTTCGGAGTGAAATTTGGAAGTTTCGGGAATTCAGTGTAGTTAGTAGATATCCAATTCTAATCAGTTTTTTTATGAGAGATGTCAATATGCTAACATAAATAAGTTTAATAGTTGTCAAAATGATGCTTGTTTATGTTCGTGTTTTTCACATTAATATGAAATGTTCCCCCGCGGTGAGAAAATTTGTTTGATGAGAGCTGGAAGATGGACGTGATTTGGGTGGTAGAGGGGTGGACAGATAGAGAAGAGAGGTGGGGTGGAGCAAGAGGTTTAGACAGAGAGAAAGGGGGGAGAACTGTACCCCGAGGAATAAGTTGTTTAGGAGAAATGGAGAGTTCAGTGAGAGTTGCAGTTGCTTAAGTTCAGTGAAAGTTACAGTTGTTTGAGTTCTGTGATAGCTCCTGCTGCTTGTGACTGATGTAAAGAGTAATTAATTTAATAGGTAAGATGCTTTGGTTTATGTTAATAGGATATCCTTAGTTTCGGTTAGGTACGATGCCATGAGAAGAAAGATAAGATAAGATAAGATAGATAGATAGATAGCTAGATAGATTATGAAATGATATAGATACGATAGATACGATAGATAGATAGATAGATAGGAGAGAGAGAGAGAGAGAGAACGAGAGAGAGAGAGAGAGAGAGAGAGAGAGAGAGAGAGAGAGAGAGAGAGAGAGAGAGAGAGGAGAGAGAGAGTTGAAACGTAAAAGAAATAATAAATTCAAGTGCGCTAATATAATTAATCAAAAGAAAAAGCGCTTATAATGGGAAATTGTAAATCTCATATACTTAAGAAAGTCTGGTTGATGTGTTAACCATTTATTTATTTAGTTATTCTTCGATTTCCCAACTAAAATCTCAAGTTTAAGTGTATGAAAGTTTCTTTTGAGGACGGGAACTTCCTCTCGGTTGTGGTGTTAGCACTGTTGGCGCTCCTCTTCATTCTTTGTCTCCTCCTGGTTTGTTTCGGTCTTTCAAGCCGCTACCTGGCGTATTCTATAAGGATTTGATTCTTCTTTCCTCTTCGAGACTTAATTTTTGGAGGCGTTAAGACATCCCTAAAAGGCTGACGAACCATAAATGTTTTTTTGTAGCCTAAAAACCTAATAGTTTTGACATGTGACGACGTCAATAAAAACATTTTTTTTTTTACTGTTGACTCTCTCGTTTCCGTATTCGATTCTTTATTATTCTCTCTCATTTTTCGTATAATCGTGATATGTATCAAAGCCTTCATTTGAAACACCAGCCCCTTACGGCGGTGTAGTAATCCTTATTCTCCTAGGTAATGGAAAAGGGAGGTTGGCAGAGTGTTGCTTAGATTAAGAATTTGGTTATAGTGCTTTAGAGGTACAATTTTATCTATGGGTGGTTTTTGGTTCAGAATGGAGGAATTCATGGGTTGTTGTGAGCATCCGACGGCCAAGAGGCATGAAACCTATATTAGACCGTGAGACGCTCATCGATTATACAGGCTGAAACGCCGAGTTTCGTTTTTCGCTCTCGTAAGCCTTCCTTTGTAATAGTAAGTAATGAGAACTAAGAGAGACGTTATCGCGACAAATTAGGATTTGTTGATCAAATTGATTTGTACAGCTTACTCAATGCTGCGATGGTGATGAGTTTATTATATGATTTCTCAGTAAAAGTAAAATTGCGAATGAGCATATTATCGAAATCTAACTGGGACACCTTATCCAGAACTAAAGGCAAGCTTACGTTCTCTTATCGAATAACTAGTAAGTGGCGACAGAGAATATGAATTACGAATTAGCTATTTATAATTAATTCAGATATTTATTCATTATGTTATTTAAATTTTTTTTTTAATTGAGCTCTAATCAATAATTTATTTTTACTTTATGTTCGCTATACTTATAAGATAGATATTAGGATTACTCATTATGTCACCTATTATTGATAGTTATTCTCTCCATATGCTATGTAATATATATATTTAACTTTACTGGTGTAAAGTTATGATATTTCAGTCTTATGCTATATTATTTGTTATGTTAATAACGTATGACTTATATATATATTATTATGATATATATACTATATTTATGTATATATAATATTATTAATATTCTATGATATATATATATATATATTGTATATATATAACCGATATAGTAATACCATAAATACTCAAGTCTATACTCAGCTTTGTCTGTAATATCACTATTAAACATATTCCTTAAAATATGATAATAAATTAAAACTAAAAATAAATTACGGAATAAGGTTAGTTACTCATAAATTAGGATTTATGATTTAAAGAGGTCCATCATATTGATAATATATTTTTAGATAATAGATCAATATGTATTTATTGTTGTAATAGCTCTGTAAAGCTAGATTTGAAATCCATATCGGAAGTTTGCGTATATTGATTATTGCTAATATGAAATTTAGGGCATGCTTAACTTAGTCAAATCTTTGCATAAAATTGCATAATTTATTATTACTAATTGAATTTTACATGAAAAGATGTATAAATTACTCTATTGTTTCGGATCAATAAAGTATTATTATTTAAAACACAAGGAACTTAACTTTTTAAATATTTTATTTATCAATTTTTATTGATTAAGATTTATTATAATTATAATAATAAAATATAATTATTTTATTACCACTCGCGTTTTTGCTGTTCAAAATGGTTTTCTCTAAATTAGGTTATTCCAAAGTAATTATTATCAATATTTCTTGAATGAGACCTACAGATCGCACCAATAGTTATGTATACAGAACCATTATCATACACCTATAAATATATATAAATGATCTCTGTGGTAACGATACTTCACCTGTAGACGCAAAATTTAATAGGCATTTGGGTTACGATTTTTATAATTTAAAATACAACTGATATTAAAATAATGTATCTTGATGTGCCGCTTCTCCTTTTACGTTATAAAAATGTATAAATTTAGATGAGAGAATGTCGTCAAATAATCTAGTTTTGATTAAATATAAGGATTTAGATATTCAACAAAAACAAAAAACGTAAAAAAAATTAAATGTTTTTACTTTAATGAATTCCATAGAGGACAACTTCATTTAACCGTTTTAACTTCTGAGTATTGATAAAATAATAAGAAGTAACTATTTTGATTTTATGTAATAGGCTCCAGCCAATAATAATATATAAAAATATGAATAGACCTATATGAAGTTTTAAACATATGTTTATATTAATAAAAAATAACTAAAAAATATGCTAAACTCAAGACATATTCCTCATAACAAATAAAATACAAAACCGCTTGAAACCACTCACTAATAAATATGTCAGCAGTTCTGCTTTTTTCATAAGTGTTTTCTTGTTAGATTTTATTTTAAATTACTCACCACATACTCGATATATTAATCATTTATATATAAAACGTACTGAAATTAATTAAAAGAAAACTGAATACCTTCATTGTTGTGTTTAACGAATTTCATGTCATAGGAACGCTTCCAAAGAATTATCCCATTTCTTTTAATCTCAGTAGTCAACAAACTAACAGCAAATAAGTTATCAATTAATTATATAAAAAATTAACTAGTTATAATAAATAAGTAGTAATGTCAGCTGGGGATCATTTTGAACTGTAAAAATAATAAATCTCAAAGAGTTCTGATATATATTATTATGAGTAATGAAATTTATATTCTTACTACTCTTTTATTAAATTGTTTAATATATTTTACTAAATAATTCCAATTATAAAACTTCTTACTAATTGGTCCTTGTTTTTCGCATTATTTGTACGACTTATATATGTGATTAAGCTTATATATAAATGGCCAGTGCATGTGCTAATCATAACTCTCGTTTTCTAATTTTTGGAGTGCAGGGTTTTTATCGTTATCCCTTTAGTATTCAATATTGGACATTCACCAAAATTACAGGTAATATTTGATATAGACGATCTTATATTTATTTACACCATCCAATCTTAATTTTTAGTTTGTTTCAAGTTTAGATTTTTTTATAATTTTTTGATTATTTCAAATTCCAATAACTTTTTATTATCATAAAACTCTCACTTTTAGTGTACCATTGCTTTAACGGGTAAATTGTGGGGCGGATTTAAACGTTTTGTTAAAAATGTGAAACGTACAAATTTGGCTAAAACTGCAAGAAAACAGTGGCTTTTTTAATTGGTTTTAAACTAAAAAGGTTGGGAGGAGGGTATGGTATGCTTGTGTGCATGTGGCCTTTGGTGGATATAGGCAATGTATTGAAAATAATTGGAGGTCAATGATTGTAATTAATACCTTATGGATTTTTTAATTTTGTTAGCCCTAACTGTATTCTTTTTTTGCTAACAAATTAAATATATGTTTCCTGTGGTTTATTAACGTAAAAATATAATAATCTTTTGGAAAACCCAGATTTGTAGTCTAACATAACAGTATTTTCACTGTTTCCATGGTAGGTTTTCAGAATCACAGGAATCTTTAGCCAAAATCTGTTGGGTTTTTAAGGGAGGTCACAACGTAAATCGTTTTCAGGGGCGATCGGTGTTGTTTAATTTGGTGAAGGAATTCGGGTATTTATTCAAATTGGAGCGGTCGATATGGAAAAGATGTGTGATATTTAGGGGTCTTATTTGGTTTTTATTTTGTGAAGATTTAAGGATGGTATGGCTATGTTTGTAACTGACGATCAGAGAATGTAAGGGAGGGAAGGATATAAGTTTATAAATATTTTAACTATAAAATAAATAGTATATATTTAATATTTTAATTTATATTATATATACAAATCATAAATTTTAGATCTTGGAATATAGTTTTGTAGTTAATTCGTTAGATTGTTCAACCGTAGGGATGTTCACTATTTATGATTTCTTATATTTCTTCTTGTTTAAGTTGTTTTATTGATGATTGTTTTATTAATGTGTGTTGTTTCCGTTTCTTTTGATTTCTTGAAGATCTTTTTGATGTGTTGTATTGAGTTTGTTTTAAGTATGTATTAACTTTAGTTTTTGTTTGTTGAGGTTTATCGCTGGGTGGATGTGATGTGATGGTGGTGATGATGAGATGAATAGGAAGAAGCTGAGATTTCAGATAAGAGGAGACGAAGTGGTGTTGTGGGTGGTGTGTGCTTTTGTGGAGGAAGAGTAAAGAAGGAAGAATAATAATAATTTAAGGAATAATAAATAATATAATATAATATAATATAATTATAATAATCAATAATATAATATAATCAGGTGGTCAAGTTATATCTTTTAAAAATTTCACCAATTACCTGAAACAGAAGTTTCTGCTTATATTTTTTATATTTTTATATTGTAATAAAAATATGTTATGAATAACAATTCGTTAAGATTGAATGATTAAAAAGTCAAGTCAGCGAACTGCTAATAAATTACTGTTTTTTATTCTTTATTATTATTATATGTATTATTATTATTATATATTTTATTTATAATTACTTCATTATTATAGTTCTTATTATTATAATTAAATTATTATTAGTTTATTATTATTATTATTATTATTATATAATTAGTTATATTATTATTATTCTAAGGATAATTATTACATATATTCTCAATGATTGATTAATACAGGTATTCATTTACATTTGCTGTTTCTGGGGATAACAAATTGTATTGGATAACGACTTGGCGCTCTTCACGAATTTCTGCTTCAGTTGTGTTCTCACAGTCGGATGCTTTCACCTGCAGTCAAAAATTTTACTACTGCAATATAATTATAATGAGAAAGAATAATATAATAATAATAATTAAATAATAAAGAATTATATAATAAATAATTAATATATATAATAATAATAATAAAACAAATAATTAAATATTAAATAATTAAAGACAAATAAATTATAACCTTAACACTTTTAAGCAAAGTACAACAATACTAATAATAATATATAATACATAATCATAATAAGTAATAATAATAATATAAATAATAATAATATATACTAAATAAATAATACATAATAATAATATTATTAATAAAAATAATTTTGATTTAATAATTGATTTTTTGTTTTCAAATTTTCCTTTTTTACTTTTTGCAGAAATTGTTTTGTATTTCTCGTTTCAGAATATTTATTTTTAGTGTCTTGAATAATTATGCCACTAGTTTTAATACTAATAGTAGTTTTAGTAAATATTAAATAGTCTCCGCCTTTCTACGCTGGTAGGAGGCACTAGACAATTTTGTGACTCTGTAAGGCATAAATATGACGAAATTATTAAGTTACTAACGTTTTTTAGACAATATTTATGAAAGTTGTGGACGTCATTGGGAACAAAGACGCATAATAAATATTTATGACTCCTGAAGAGTAGGCTAGGCCTGGCTAGCCCTGGCTAAGCCACCAATTGTTTACAAGTATAAACTGTGCTGCTGAGCATTTATTATCAATATTATGTATCTGATTAACCGATTTACATGATTAAACATAACACTGTCTTTTGATAGAAAGAAAGATGAGTTTATTCCTATTTTACAAATTCGAAGTAGCCGATCTCGGAACGAACTAATGTCCTGTTCATCAGTAAGAGGTAATAAGAGTAAGCGTTGTTAGTGATTCTCACTGCTTTGTTTCATTCTCTATGATACGCAACATGAGTTTAAAAGATTTCGATTGATGAGCAAGATCAAGTATATTAGCGATATTTCAAGATGAAACTATACGTAATAATGTCCGAACATTATAGTAAATGTATCTATATATAATACACCTTATTATTTTTTAGTAGGAATTACTTATATACGTATTATTTATCGCTTAATTATTAATTATAACGTAAAAATAGCTTATTGGCCCGTTTTATATAATTATTTTAAAATTTATTTATTATTTAGTATATAATATATAAGAAGGTAAATTTTGTATACTTTTCTTTCAGAAACACTTCTTGATTTATGTTTTTTTTAGGGGGTCATGTTCGAATATTTGTGATATGGGGTATATTTCGTAAATCGAAATTGAAATTACATTTTGTTTTATAGTTTGATTCGCATAACATCGCAATATTTGTAAACGTATTGATGATATAATACTATATATATTATATATTATATTATAATATATAATATATTATGATTAGTATTTAAATATATATTTATCTATATATTATATATATATATCCTTGATTATTTATATTTTGTCTATTATATTTTATATATAATTATATATACTATAACATTATATATTATTATTATAATAATATATATATATAATGTTATTATTATTAAATATATTATATATTAGTATATTAATATATAATTATATATAGTTATATAATTTATTCTCATTATACTATATAGTGGACGGGTCCTTGGTGGTTCCATTATTTCTTTATAGTCATACCAATTGGTTGTTCATAATATACTTTAATTATATATATATTATATTATATTAAATAATTGTATTATATATATAGTATTTTATATATTAATAATTTATATAAGATAGGTATATTTATAATAAAGAAAATATCTATAATTTATTATAAGAAAATTATTTTAATTATTATTATTATTTGTATATTTATTAATAAGGTAATAAGGTATGATATTATTGTTATATACATTCTGGGATGGCATAATTTCTTTAGGGTATTTAATTTTTATTCCTAATTTTGCTATATTGTCATATAAGCATAATATATGGATATCTATAAATATTATATTAATATTTAGTTAATATATATTATTGTATTAAAATATTATTATAATATTATATTATTAATAATTAATTATAATATTTAATAATATATATATATATCTATTAATATTTCTATATTAATATTATAATATATATTAATTTATCATTGCAGGAAGATAACCATATTTACCTGTAGATATGGATTAGAGCATTTATTTATTAGTAGTTCACAATGTATATATATTATGTCGCCTGCTCCTACATTTGAATTTCAATAGGCTTACAGCACTCGAAAAACATTTTTTTCAATTTTTTAATGAAACTTAAATCTAAATACTATTCCAATATTCGTAATTTACACACTAATCAGGTTAATTTTATTAAGTATTATCACAAATAAGCTTAAATAATATGAGCGTATTATTACAAAATAGAACTCTCCACACAATCTTTATTATTAATAACTGATAAATTTCATGATCTGAGGCAGAGCCAACCTATATCGTAGCCGAGAAAGAGTTTGATCAAATCGTTTTCAACCGGACTCTCACGTTGAGTCAATAATTATAAAAATGGATTATGAATTAAAATTAAATGATAAGATTTAACACATGATAAAGCTTGAATCTTATAATTAAGAATTAGATAATTATTAATCTCTGTGATACATTATTATTATTGTTCTCTAAATGCAGTTTAAATGGGGTTATTTAAAAAAAAAATGAATGATACTTACTGATATGTGGAATTCCAAAGTTGCCTAACTAAGAAAGGATATTTGACTTCCGGAAATTAAATTGCCACGATCGTACTATTAATTATATTGATGCGGGTAGTGATTCGGATATTTATTATAATGGCTAACTTGGACTGAGTCGCATATAGATAGATAATATATATATATATATTAAGAAACGTATGATCGTCCAAATTAAAAATATCGGTGATTTGACAGTCATAGATAGTATCGATACATAGTAGAAATATCGAAAAAAATAGTCGACTTTTTCGATATATCGAAATTTAAAAATATCTAATACGTCGATACTTTTCGAGCATCCCTACGGCTGGGATGACAAATACGTCCTTTGATCATATGTTTCATTTCTTTGCTCTGTCTATGTTACAAAAAAATAATGTAATTTTTAAATTATTATTTTATATTAAAGTATATACAATAAACATTCATAATATTAATAAATAAAACAATATCAACAATAGTAACAACGAGCATAAAATAATAATAATCATATAATGAATAATAATAATAATAATAATAGATAATAATAATAATAATAATAATAATAATAATAATAAATAATAATAATAATAACAACGAGCAATAATAATAATAATAATAATAATAATAATAATAATAATAATAATAATAATAATAATAATAATAATAATAATAATAATAATAATAATAATAATAATAATAATAATAATTATAATAATATAATAATAATAATAATAATAATAATAATATAATACTTTATAATAATAATAATAATAATTGACAGAACTCAATATATAAATAAGGAAATAAATAAAAATGAATAAAAAAAATTTAAATAAATTCTCGAAATTAAAAAATAATAACAATAAATAAATAAAATTTTGAGTTTTAAAAGCACTTCCGATGCACAATTCCCGGACCTGATTCATCGTATTCATCTTTGGTTATCCAAAAGAGCTTGGAAAGTGGACAAGGAAGCAAGTATGGAACCCCCGATCCACACGGAGTATTTTCTTTCAGGGGGAGCAATGATTTTGATTTTGAAATGTGATATGAGGTGAGTTTGAAGGAAATGAGCATGTTTTCTATAGGCAGGAAACATTGTCTGTTCCTCCAGATAGTACATGCTTTGCGTAATAGATGAATCTTTCTAAATGTCTACATCACCTCTCATAATTGATTGGTATACTGTTTCATGAATTCCCGAAGCATTCCATACCTAAAAAGGATGGTTGAAGTAAAGCTTCAGGACATCTAAATCTCTCATTACCAATGGTTATCACCTGACCATCTGGAAGTTCGTAAGACTTTTCTACTGAAGATGAAGCTGATGAGGTGGTCATTTCACCTTCGAAGTCAAGAGCAACGTAACAGAGCTTTTCTTTAATATCTCGGATAATTTCTCTTTCGGCTGTTGTTGTAAAAGAGTATCCACGCTCCGTAAGAATTCTCATAAGATAATTTGTGAGGTCTCTTCCCGCTAGATCTAGTCTGAAAATGGCATGTGGTAGTGCGTATCCCTCGTATATTGGTACTGTATGAGTTACACCATCACCAGTATCAAGAACCATTCCAGTGGTTCTACCAGAAGCATAAAGTGAAAGAACAGCTTGTATGGCAACATACATGGCTGGAGAAGCAAATGTTTCAAACATGATTTGGGTCATCTTTTCCCTATTGACTTTTGGGTTTAAAGGAGCTTCAGTGAGTAGTACAGGAGACTCTTCAGGAGCTACTCGAAGCTCATTATAGAAAGAATGATGCCAAACTTTCTCCATATCATCCCAGTTGGTAATAATGCCGTGTTCAACGGGGTATTTAAGAGTAAGAATACCTCTCTTGCTCTGGGCTTCGTCACCTACATATGCGTCTTTCTGTCCCATGCCAACCATAACACCTTGGTGACGTGGGCGACCAACAATGGAAGGAAATACCGCTCTTGGGGCATCGTCTCCAGCGAAGCCGGCCTTGACCATTCCAGAACCATTGTCAAGAACTAGAGCAGTGGAATCGTCGTCGCACATTTTTAATTTGTACAATTAAATCTGTAAAAAATCATTTCCTTTTATAATAATAATAATAATAATAATAATAATAATAATAATAATAATAATAATAATAATAATAATAATAATAATAATAATAATAATAATAATAATAATATAATAAATAATGAATAATAAATGAAAAATCACCATTGCAAAAAAAAAAAAAAAAAAAAAAAAAAAAAAAGGATGAAAAAGAGAAAATCATCCAATAATAAAGAGCAAATTTTAAGTAGTCAAATTTTGATAATTTTGAAGTAATTTTAGTTTAAATTAAATATGAAAATTATTATAACGAGCTTAAATAAAGTGCAAGAATGACTCACTCTAAAAGCACAGCTTTTTTTAACAATCTCGATCCGCCGTTTTTTAAATAAGCT
>JABUQX010061311.1:27500-30287 GCA_015478945.1 Trachelipus rathkii
TTTTGCGTAAACTTTTTGTGAATTGTTCGAAATGTTTGTGGTGTAAAAGATGAATGGGTGTCAAAGGTTTATTCCCCGAATATTTAGGAGTTTTGTTTTCAAGGGAAATTGAATGGAGTTTGTTTAGGGTTTATCTTGGGGTGGAAGGTAAGATTGGTGTAACTGTCAGTGTGTTTGATCAAAGATGTAGATTGATTTCTCTCTGTTTCTCGTGCAGAGGGCCGGACATTCTGTTGGATGATAATTATATATATATATATATAATTATTATTATATATATATATATTATATCATATATATTATATAATATATATTATATATATTATATTATATTTATATTATATATATATTATCTATATATATATATTTATATATATATATATAATATATTATAATTTTTAATATATTATATATATATAAATTTTAATATATTATATATATATATATTATTTATAACTATATTATATGGGTTATAATATTATATATATATATATATAGTTATATATATATATATATATATATATATATATATATATATATATAATATATATTATATATATATATATATATATATACATATACTATTATTATATTATATATAATTATATATTATATATATATAATATTATATATATATATTATTATATATATATATCTATATATAATGAGGTGACTCCTATACTGTGCTGTGTGCTTAGCATCGAGTTAACATTAAATAGAACGATTTGATCTTTTAGCAAATTTCATATATGTTCGGGATAAAATTCTCCTTTATTTTTTTTTTGTTGCTAAAATTGGTAAATGAAGAAAATATTACATAATAAATAATAAGATTAATGTAATTGAAATAAAAAGGTGTAAGACAATGTATTAAGGTAAACCTATTTTCAATCGGGTTAAAGAAAAAAGGTTAACTGTTCGTGCTCAAACGAATCGGAGATTTTGTGTGTGTGTGATGAATTTAGAGTATAATTGTATTAATTGTTGGCCCTTTGGCAAATCTTCTTAGTTTAGCGACTTCTCTTTTGCAGTAAATAAGGTGCGACTGTTTTATAAGTTTTTTTTTAAATATTATATATATATATTATATTATATATCATATATAATATATATATATAATATATTATACTAGTATATATATTATATATATATACTGTATGATATATATTATATATATATATAATTTATATATTAATACTATATAGATATTGATGAGATAAACGAGAGAGAGAGAGGGAGAGAGAGGAGAAGAGATGACCGGTAATGTAATAAAAGTTTATCTAGGATTTTCGCCCACTGATCAGAGTGCGAACTCTATGAGATACTCGGCTGCTGGTCTTAGCACAAGTTATCATTTAAGATACTGACTGAGCATTCTTTCCTACAATTTCGTAAAATTAACGCAATATAATATTCTTATTTTTTGGAGAATAATTGATTAGTTCTGCTTATATATACTGTATATAAGCAAATATAAAAGATTATGAAAAATTGAACAAAAAGTGTTAAAATAATCGCGAATTAAAATTAACGCTATTATTTCAATTCCGTTAAAAAAGGTGACTGTTCGTGCTCAAATCAAAAGCGGAGATTGTGTGTGTGTGGGTGTGTGTGTGTGTGGTGTGTGTGTGTGTGTGTGTTTGTGTGATTTCGAAGTCTAAAATTGGCTTATATTGTTGCTTTGGCATCTCTTAGCTACATTCTCTTTATGTATAATAAGGTAGGCTATTTTTAAAAGTTTTATTTTAAAAACTTATAATTATATATATATATATATATATATATATATATATATAATATATATTATATATACATATAATAATTATATAATATATATATAATTACTATATAATATATATATATATATATATATATATATAGAGAGAGAGAGAGAGAGAGAGAGAGAGTAGTTTTAAATTACTTGATTCTCCTCTGCCAGAGGCGACTCCAATACTCGTGCTGCTCGTGCTTATCACAAGTATTATTATAGGAACGATCGATGCTTCTGCAAAATTCGTACTTACCGATAAATTCTCTCTTTTTTTGCGAAATGGTCATTGAAAGATATATTCAATAATACAATATAAAAGATTATGCCAGAAATTTAACCAAAGTGTAAGAATCATCCCATTGAATATGCTATTTTTAAATCGTTATAAAAGGTGACTGCTCGTACTTTGTCCCTCCGAAAAAGCGGAGAGAAAATTGGTGAATTTAATTTTTTTAAAAGTTGCTTTTTTTTCTCACTATCTAATAATTAACATCTTCGTTTTAATTAATTTAAAAAAGATATTAAAATAAACATTTGTATGTTCCTAATGAAGCCATTAAATCCAAAAATTTAATGAATTTAAATTTTAAATCAAGCTCTTAATTTGTAAATTTTATAAAACTGGTTTTTATTGTTGTTTTGCCTTTTGGCAACTTCTCTGCTTTGCTTTACATTTCCATTTTTTCCCACAGGCCTGAAAGTTTTGGCCATTTTCCTATACTGTAAATTTGTAATTTGGAATTTAATTATTTGCATTTCATTTGACAATTTTTATATTTATACATTTGTTATTCGTTGGTGAATTTATATTTGCTGAATTTTAATACTGTGGTGAAAATCAAAACATGCCAAAAGTTATCATATTTAAGTTTATTATTGTAAAAACGTCTCTCTCTCTCTCTCTTCTCTCTCTTCCTCTTTCTCCTCCTTCTTCTTCCTCTCCTCTCCTCTCCCCTCTCTCGGCTACCTCTCCGCAGCTTCTTCGTCTCTTCTCTCTCTCTCTTCTCCTTCATTTC
>JABUQX010061312.1:0-12500 GCA_015478945.1 Trachelipus rathkii
GAACATTTATACCCACATGTATGTTTAACCGTTTTCATTTATTTTAACCATTAGCACTCCTGCCGCTTCATATATATATATATATATATATATATATATATATATATATATATATATATATATATATATATCTATATATATATATATATATATATATATATATATATCTTTCTATATATATATATATATATATATATCTTATATATATATATATATATATATACTTAATATAATTTTTAATTCAAGCTTCAAAGAGTAAACATCCGCATCCGCCATTTCAGTAACTTCATAATTTTATAGGTCTGCATCCGCATCCGCATCCAAAAATGTCAAATTTTGACATCCGGTCTATCACTAATATATATATATATATAATATATATATATATATATATATATATATATATATATATATATATATATATATATATATATATATATATATATATATATATATATATATATATATATAAAAATAAAAAACAATAAACAAAAAATATATATATATATATATTTAAAAACTATGGAAACGTGAGACGTAGGTGCAGTAATGCACCTAGGCACGAACATCTAGATCATACTGCCGAAACACTCACGTATACCAGACATATGAACAATATTAAAACAACGATTTCAAACAATCACTGAAATGATACGGTGAGAGAAGGAATAAATTAAATTATTCATCTCACAATTGTATCTTAGGGAAGAAATTTATCAACAATTGTATTCACTATGAATAAAGAATAAAGGGAAGTTTTAAAATATTAATAAAAGCTACACATATCTTATGAAAAACGACTTGGAAATATTTATCACTTCAATATACCAAAATCACAAAACAGCTCAACCGTAATAACCCAAAAGAAAAATTCACCAAGAAGTGATGAACAAAATTTAACTTAAAATGAATTAGGAACTCGAGCTTTCGCCTATGTAAGATAGGCCTTGTTCAAGAGGAAAGAGATCTATCACTGAAAGTTTAATCCAGATTAAATAAGATTTTAGTTTGTATCAATTTTGTTTTTTTAGATCGTTGAAATATCTTGATGCAAGTAGAATAGAGCTCTGAACAGAGTCAATTTTGCAATCACCTGGGATAATATTAAAGTTTTTAATATTATTTATATATAAAGATTCCATTATTATTTCTTTTATGCGTTTGATTAATATTTTTAATGATGAAAGTGTTCTTAATATCTATTCTGTGATGAATTTCAGTGCGGTGCTGTAATAGAGCTAATTTGTTCTTAGAATTGATAGAGTCCAAATACATTTTACCAAATCCTTTACTTTCAAATTTTGTATGGCTGCGATACGTCGATGATGTGTTCGCAGCCATCCCTCTCAATGTTGACTTTCGCAATATCCTTACCTTAATCAATAGCATTTATCCGTCTATTTCATTTACTTATGAATTACCCCATGACCATTCTTTACATTTCCTGGATACAATAATGACTTGGAAAAATTCTCTGCCCAAATTACTTTTCGTGTAAGAATAAAAAATTCACCAAGAAGTAATGAACAAAATTTAACCTATAATTAATTAGGAACTCGAGCTTTCGCCTATGTACGATAGACCTTGTTCATGAGGAAAGGGATCTATCACTGAAAGTTTAATACAGATTAAATAAGATTTTAGTGGGTTGTATCAATTTTGTATTTTATATCTGTAAAATATTTTGATGCAAGTAGAATAGAGCTCAGAACAGAGTCAATTTTACAATCACCTGGGATTATATTAAAGTTTTTAATATTATTTATCTATAAAGATTCTATTATTTTTCTCAAAATAATACTTTTTCCCATAAACAAATATTAAACCCCCAAAACTAAAACTAAGCCAAAAAGAATGTGTATACCAGGTCCCCTACTCCGGTTATTCGCTTGTATATATCGGTGAGGCAAACGATTTAGATAGGCGTCTCTATCAACATGGTAATGATTTGAAAAACGATAACACAAATTCCTCTCTAGTGCAGCACCGCACCAAAACTCATCACAGGATAGATATTTAGAACACTTCCATCATTAAAAATATTAATCATACCCATAAAAGAAAAACAATAGAATCTTTATATATAAATGATGTTAAAAACTTTAATATAATCCCAGGTGATTGTAAAATTGACTCTGTTCTGAGCTCTATTCTACTTGCATCAAAATATTTCACAGATCTAAAATACAAAATTGATACAACCCACTAAAATCTTATTTAATCTGTATTAAACTTTCAGTGATATACCACTTTCCTCTTGAACAAGGCCTATCTTACATAGGCGAAAGCTCGAGTTCCTAATTAATTTTAAGTTAAATTTTGTTCATCACTTCTTGGTGAATTTTTCTTTTGGGTTATTACCGTTGAGCCGTTTTGTGATTTTGGTATATTGAAGTGATAAATATTTCCAAGTCGTTTTTCATATACGAAATTAAATATTTAATATTGTTATAAAATTATAAGCTTTAGTTAATTTACTAGTGAATACAATTGTTGATAAATTTCTTCCCTAAGATACTATCTCATTAGATACATCCATATATTCCTTCTCTGTCAAAACCCGTATCTTTCAATGGTTTGGGTAAAAATCATTGTTTTAATATTGTTCATATGTCTGGAATACGTGAGCGGTTCGGCAGTATGATCTAGATGTTCTTTGTGCCTAGGGTGTATTACTTTTGTATATATATTATTATATATATATATATTATATTATATATATATTATAAATATATCTATATTTATATATATATGTATATATAAGTATATATATATACTATATCTATTATATATAATGTATAATATATATATTATAAATATATATATATATATATAATATATTATATATATATATATATACCAATTATTATATAATATATATATATATATATATAATAATATATATATATATATATATATTATATATATATATTATATATATAATATATATAATATATATATATAATAATAATATATATATATATATAATATTTGGCTAATGTGTGTTGGTGTGTGCGTGTGTGTGTGTGGTGTTGTGGGTGTGTTTTAATATATATAAAGTATTGACACCACGCTATACTAATACTATGTTATAATAGAATCAATTTATTTCGGACAATATGGAAATCTTTTGAATGAAATTTCTGTTAGTGCATCTAACTAGAAGAGAGAATTGCGTATTGTGTTTCATTTTGAAGTATATTTTTGTCTCATCTACTTAAGGGATTGTACAAATCAACGACAAATCGAGTCCAAGAAATCTCTAGTAATTTAGAATTGAAGATATAGAAGAGACATCAACAAACAGGCAAATCGGGGAGAGGGGGAGTATCGACGAAGATCTTTCAGTAATTCTTTAATTGTCGTCACTTTTCAACTGCATTCAGAGTTTGCCTTGCAATACTGTTTCTTTATGCCATTCCTGAGAAAGGTAAGTGATCTATATTTCCTGGTAAATTAAATGTTGAATTTAAATTTTTCAAACTAATTAGAGCAATAACGACGGTGAACAATAAGAGAGAGAGCAGAGAGAGAGAGAGAAGAGAGAGAGAGAGAGAGAGAGAGAGAGAGAGAGAGAGAGAGAGAGAGAGAGAGAGAGAGAGAGAGAGAGAGAGAGAGAGAGAGAGCACAAAAGCATATTAGGAAACGTCGTTAATTAAACCACCTATCCGTTAGACTCTCATTAATATACACGTCTGAAATGCAATGCAAATTTATAGGAAATGCTCCGCCTTCGTTGAAGTTCCTTAATTATTATAGCTAAGCATTGTACAAGACTGGACCAAATCTGTAGAAATAGTTGTTCATTTATTAATTGAAATAAGGGTGATGAAGAAAGATAAAATGTATGCAACGTGTGTGTCTGTGTGACTGTGTGTGTGCGTGTGCGCTCGCGTTAAATGCTCAAAAACAGGGGAATAAAAGATGAGAAGGTCGAAAAGAATGCGTTTCGCAAATTAATATGGGATGTAATTAGTAACATAAAAAAAAAAATAAAAGCGTTATTATTAATGAATTAATAATATGAAACTAAAAGGCAAAGTAATTAATATAATAATAATAATAATAATAATAATAATAATAATAATAATAATAATAATAATAATAATAATAATAATAATAATAATAATAATAATAATAATAATAATTAAATAATAATAATAATAATAATAATAATAGAGAAGAAGAAAACGAGAAGAAGAAGAAGAAGAAAAGAAGAAGAAGAACGAAGAAAAGAAGAAGAAGAAGAAGAAGTAGAGAAAAAGAAGAAGAGAAGAAGAGGAAGAAGACAGAAGAAAAGAAGAAGAAGAAAAGAAGAAGAAGAAGAAGAAGAAGAAGAAGAAGAAGAAGAAGAAGAAGAAGAAGAAGATAGAAGAAAGAAGAAGAAGAAGATAGAAAAAAGAAAAGAAGAGAAAAGAAGAAAGAAGAAGAAAAGAAGAAAGATGAAGAACTACATGAAACTATAGAGCTATAGAACTACCATGAACTAACAGAACTACAGGACTACAAACATCCGACTATCAAGACTTTAAAGTCCACTCATGCTATTCTGTTAGTATCTTTTGTTTATTTGCTGGATGTCCACTGTTTTTAAAAACAAATCTGTTATGTATTTTTGAAATAAGTATCTATTTTACTTCTATTTCATTGTCAACAAATGAGTTTGGGCTTACTTAAGCAGATCCGCTTTGTAAGTAACAAACATCAATATCTATTAACTATTTTTGTTTCTAGTTAAATGATACAACAGTCAAATGTGGGATATATGACGTTTGTTCACTCAGAACAGAAATGTTTCTAAAAGCATCAAACATCATAGTGCTCAAGTGTATAAATTGGTTTTGTGATTATTTTTACAACTACTTGATGTGATCGATTAAACTTACCGTCCTAGAAATATATGTTCTATGTGTGAATCATCACAGCTAATTATTAAACAGTTATCCTTACAGTTATTCATTACAGTTCTGAAGTTTGCTCACTCAGAAAGAAATGTTCTAAGCATTCAAACACAATGTGCTACAAGTGTCAGAAGCATTTTCTTTTGGATTGTTTTTCCTACTTAGTGTGATCTATTAGATACTGTCTAGAACAGATATCCTAAGTCGTGACATTAAACTGTTAACTAAGTTTCCGGCGCCCAAGCTCTTTTTTAAGTTGTACTTTAACATTTACCAAATGAATCTCAATAGATTTGTTTGAGTTTAAAATTTATTAGGTCCCTCTAATCTAGTTTTAATAAAATAAAAATCGAGTTGAAATTGAAGTTCAAAGACCAATTTCCTTAAAGTATTTTGTCCAACTTCTTCTTGATGAATGGATGTTGACGCTTGAACGGGGACGTTCACTATTTCATAATAGAGACTAATTTCTATCTTCTCAATTTACAATTGTAAGTGAAGAGAATTCGTTTTGCAATACTTGGTTTGAATCGTTTATGAAATATAAGTTTTTGCCCATTCTAACTTCCGGTTACATCATTAAAATCAAATCTAAAGACCTGTAATCGATACTGTCAAATTTATTTAGTATTTGAAACACTTCTATTTAATTCTCTCAATCTTCTTGTCTATAAAGAATGTATATCTAATCACGTAGTCGTGTTGTTTCGTATGATTACCTCTCAATTTGGGTAATTAATTTGATTGCCCTTTCTTTGAATTTATTCAATTTTCCTACGTCCTTTTTGAAGTAGGATTCCAAAACGGAACTGCGTAAATTCTACATGTAGTCTAATAATGTTTTATAGAGAAACTATATAGTTTCGAGTTATATTCATAAGTTCTGGCAAAAGCCTAGAGCTTTATTTGCTTTCCTTAACAGTTTTTCCGCACATTGTTCGCAAACTTTAAAATCCTTTATTAATTATACTCCTAGATCCCTTTCCTCACTGAAACTTTGATAACTGAGTTATCTATTTTGTAATCATATTCATTCTTTACGAGATTGACGTATAAGAAGAAGAGAAGAAGAAAAGAAGAAGAAAGAAGAGAGAATGAAGAAAAAAAGAAAAGAAAGAAAAAGAAGAAGAAGAAAGAAGAATGAAAATATTTTCATGTCCCCTTTCTGTTCTCTAAAATCTTTACCTATAAGTTAGATGCTTTGGCTCAACTCTACTTAATACCTAAGTCATCATAGTTGTATGTATGTAATATATATAATAATATATATACTATAATATATTTATATATATATATATAATATATATATATATAGTAATATATATATATATATATATATATATATTATATATAATATATAATAGTATATATATATATATATATATATATATCTATATATATATATATATATATATATATAACAATATATATATATATATATTATATATATATATATATAATATATATTTATATATATATATAAATAAATAATAAATATATATATTATATAATATATATAAATTATATATATAGAATTATGGAATGAGATGTGTAGTTAAGACGCAGTGAAGCTCAAAAAACAAGAATATTTGAAAATTGAGAAGACAAGAAATGGAGGAAACAGATTAGAATGTGTAAATGCAAGAAACCATTGCGAGGATGTAAAAAGAAGAAGTGTGAACATACTTGAGAGATAGGAAGAGAACTCGAAAAGGGATACGAAGGACAGGAAACTTTATATTGGAATAAAGAACATGAAATGCATGCGGTTCTCTGAATAATGGAGGGAAGAAAACTCTTTTATGAGGAAGAGGAGGTGAGGAAAGATGGAGCGATATTTCGAGGATTACTGAACGTAGAGAAGGAGAGGAATTGGAAGAAATACCTCTGAAAGTAAGACAATAATATGAGGAATTAGAATAATAGAGAATATGAAAGTGAAAAAGCAATAAGATACTAAAATTGGGAAAATGCAGGGATATGATGATTGAGTAATGACTATTCCAAAAGAGGGAATACTAATTGGTTGACAAGATTGTTAAACCAAGTGTAGAAAGAAAGAAAAATACAAACAGAATGGAGGAAAGCAGTTAATATGTCCGATACCGTTAGAAGGGAAATAAAAAATATGCGAAATTATGAGGAATTAGTATTGTTTGGTTGGGAGGTGTGTAAAATATATGAGGAGATCTTGGAAAAAAGATTGAGGAATGGAGGCGAGGACAAGTTATTGAAAATGGCAGCAACGGTTTCAGACCAGTGGAAAAGTACCACTGAACTAATATTTTTACATGAGATGCTCACAGAGAATGAATCATAGATGGAATGAAGAAGGCATATCCGCATTCATAGACTTGGAAAAAGGTATTCGATAGAATAAATAGGTAGTAGGACGGCGGAGGTGGTTAGAAATTTCGATATTGCTCATTTCTCCAAAATCTAAATAGCAGCCTAAAAGTATGTACGAAAAATCCAATAAATACGGTATAGAAGGAACAGAATAGAGAAGTTGTTTTGAAGTAAAACAGGTTTAGACAGGGAAGTGTACTGTCACCATGCTCTTGCACTTTACTTTGGACAGTGCTTAAAAGGATAATTCCTAAGGAAATAGATGAACACACTTGTTTATGCGGATGATGCGGCAGTGATAAGCATCAGAGCTCAAGACCTGTAGTAAGCGTGAATAGGTGAATGAGGTATTGAAGTAAAGTGCATGAGATTAAACAAGAGAAAAACGAAAAAAATACATTGTGATTTCAAGAGAAAGGGAAAGGAAGAATTGGACGATTTCACAGAAGGGGAATTTATACCCGTTCTAAAAGGAGAAAGGGATCCAGAAAAGAGGCTAAAATAGCATATTATAGAAACAATTCTGAGCCGATATTGTTGTATGGATCTGACTGCTGGACAATGAATACATACAGAAAAAGCAGAAATAGAAGCTGCAAAATTCATTAGAGGAGGTATGCTTGAAGAGACGAGAATTAAGAGCGAGCTGTTGAGGATAGAACTGGGATTCGGTAATTCTGTTTTGGAATGCGTGGAGAGAAACGATTAAGTGGTGTTGAACATGTGAAAAGAAATGAGGGAAGGGGAGAGATTGAGAGAGATAATGGATTGGAGACCAGAAGGTAAGAGACCAGCAGGAAGACCGAGGAAGAGATGGATTCGGTGGCGGAGGCTGTACAACGTAGAGGCAAGACGGTAGAGAAGTAGAGGAGGAGCGAACATTGAAGATATACTCTTTTGGAGAAGATTCAGGAGAGTAAGTAGCACCTGACATGCTTACCTTCTAACAGGACATGAAAAATTTTGGGTAAAAAAAAAAATTAAATTCAAATAAAATATAATATTATATATATATATAAATATATATAATATATATATATATATAGTATTATATATTATATATATATATCTAATATCTTAATATATATATATATTTTAATTATATATATATTATTACTATATATATATATATATATATTAATATGGATATTGTTATATATATTATGATGGACGATAATCGTCATCGTCATGCGCATCGGCAAAATCGGAATTTTTTTTAATCGTCATCTTCATCGTCAATTTTTCGGATTATTTTTGTCGAGTATGTGAGCAAATATAAAGAATTTGGATGATAGTTTAAAAACTCAATATAATAATAATATAATCAAATCAAATATAAAATAATAGAAGATAATAATAATAACATAATAATAATAATAATAATAATAAATAATAATAATAAAATATAGTAATAATAATAATAAAAATATATATATAGTTATATATATATATATATATAATTAATATATTATATTATAATATAAAAATATATATATATATATATATAATAATATATATATATATATAATAATATATATATTTATAATCATATATCTATTATATACTATAATTATATATATATCTATATAATTATATATATATATATATAATATATATATATTATATATATTATAAAATTTATATATATATATATATTATAATATATCTATATATAATATAATATATATTATATATATTATATAATATATATATTATATATATATATATATATTATAGATAATATATATAATATATATATATATATTAATATATATATATATATATATATAATATATCTATAATATAATATAAATAATATAATATATATATATACACCATTTGCTTATGGTATGGTAATCCAGTGCCTAATGATCGCCTTCTGTATGCGTTCATATCCACACTCATCCTCAGACCTCATCTTAAGACCCACATTTTTCCCACATATCATACAAACATATATATAATATTCACCACTCCTCTTAACTAGACAACATCTTACAGGCATCCCTATCCCTTATATCCATATTAGGGATAAAAAATTGCCCACATCGTATGTCCTGCATGTCGGAGAAGCCGATCTAAAGGACGGTGCAGTTTAAGGTTGGCTACCCACCATCCACTTATTTTTTCCAGAATGCAATGCATGCCTCGGAGAAGGCGTGATCATATGTAGAGCGGCCGTCTAGTCCTTCTCGTGCAAAAATATTTATGAATCGCCTGAGTACATGGAATGTCAGAGGAATAAAATGTCGGGAGAAGAGAGGAGGTGAGGATATACTTTAGAAAAGTGCAAAATTTTTGTTTCTCTCTGTGACTGATACAAGATAAAAGGAACGGTGAAAATGTCGTGGTGTGGTGTGAAATGTGTTGGTGTGGAAGGAATGGGAGAGGATAGAAGGATTGTTGCAATTCTGAGAGTGCTTGTGGTAGAAGCTCTGGTAGATTTTGTGTGTGAGAGTACTAGAATTCTAAAGGTAAAAAAATAACGTTTTAAAAATTTAAAAAATTTGTGGTTGCAAATTATTTATCCACTGAGAGTTTTTGAAAGAGATGCGATTTCTTGTGATAAAGCTGGAATAAAGTTTTAGATGGGGTGAGTAGAATATTAGTTCAATTTCGTTCACATATCTGCCCACTATCATGGATTTTTTTACAGTTGTACACCACGCAACTCATGGGAGAGTCCTTTTTTAAGGTGTAGTACGCTTCAAAAGTTCACCCTCAGCCAAATTACTCATAGAGTAAACAGAACATTCCTTAATGAAGTGAGGATTTAAAAATTTCAGCTGGAAATACAGAAGATGGAAAGAATTCCACAGAATCAGAGATGTGGATAAAAAAGAAAGTACCGCAGAGAACTAACCTGGAGTTACCAATGTCAACACAAAACTCGTGCGCAGATACAGCACCCCTGTGCTACGACGGCGCCGTAAAGGGTGGTAACTAGTGATAAGTTCTCTTGATCACCTGCCACTGCAGTATAAGGATAGAGATACAAGCAACAACATCACGCAAGCAAAGATAGAGGGTTAATGAATCTGAAATAACAGAAGATTTTATAAGTCTTTTGGATCCTAGACTGGACTCGACTCTGGCCAAAAGCCGGTGAAACCAGAGCCCCCCTCCCTTAAATGTGAGAGCAGTACTCCATACATGGGCGATGGGAACCTTGTATATTTTGGAGCTATTGAGAGATGAAAAAAAATTCTCTCCAGTCTAAACAGAAACCCAGTTTCTTTGGAGTCTGGCGCCTACGCAACAGTTGGAAATGTGAGGTTTCATGACATTTTTTGTTTTTGTTAAGGCCAAGGAAATTTTTGTTGTCAACAGGATAGACGTGTGGAACGTCGAAAGAGATAGTAAAGTTTAGGAGAAGATTTGTAGAAGTTGGGTTTTAGAGAATTGAATTTCCAAGGTTGGGACGATCTCATCCGGAAATTCTATCAGATAAACGAGATATAATATCGGAAAGATTACGAACTAGAGGCAATTATAGAAGTATATAGAGGGAGCAGAATTTCTATGATTGAAGAAAGAAGGTTGAGTCATCTGCCATATGGTGAGTAAGAGCTGGAGGTGGCACTTGAGAAATCATTACTGAAAAAGTGGAATAAAGTAAGAATAAGACAGAACCCTGAAGGAAACACACTATTGAAATAAAGAAGAAGAATTCGACCATCAACAACAGCCGTTTAATTGACTATTTGAAAGAAAGCTAAACATAAGATAAGCAAAGAAAGGAGGAAACCCAAAGGAAGGGAGCTTGGAAAGCAGTGACCCGTGCCATACTCGGTCAAATGCTTTGGATATTCAAGCGCACCACGCAAGTCTCCTCGTTGTTCCTAGACGAAAAAACTCAAATACGTTAGATGGAAAGTATAATTCGCCAGTAATCTCAAGCGCGAAAGCCCGTAACTGCGATCGGAATGAGTTTCCAGATGACCTAAGAAGAAGTGAGAGTTGAGAAGGTTTCAAAGATCCTTAGATAGAATTCATGTGAAGAGCTATAGGAGATATTTGATAGGATTCCGAAGAAAAAAAGGTTTCTTTTTAAGAATAAGGTTGGACATGGTGCGAGCTTCCAACACTAGAGGAAAAAATGCTAGTATTCAGACATAGAGAGTTAGTGAACAAGGGGGCGGGGAAAGCACGGAAAGCACACTTCCTAAAACTCGGGTCAGGAATGCATTGGGACCACCGCGCCAACTAATGTTTATAGATTCGGGCCCATACCCAATTCAAATGTATCACAGGCAAAGCATAGAACACCCAGAGGAGAAGGATAGGAAGAGAAATACGGAATCGTCCAGGGTTTGATTGAGAGGAAATTGGAGTCGAAGGAGATTAGCCTTGTTCAGTTGGAGAATTAGCAACAGATTCATAGATCTGAATAAGAGAAGAAAGGTAGATTTACGAAGTTGCTAGAGAATGCTTTTTGGCAAGTAGGCCAGAAAGATTTGTCAGTAGGGAACCAAGGAGGTTATCGCACTTTCGTTTGATGAAAGCCGCTTTGCTCGTTGAATAAGTTATCCTCTGCAACGATTTCTACTGAATGAAAATTAACAGAGCGTAATAGGAGAAGATAATTTTCTATCCCGAATACGCAACTGTATCAAGCCTGAAATGGCCAAATAACAAGTACAA
This sequence comes from Trachelipus rathkii, assembly GCA_015478945.1. NCBI lineage: Eukaryota > Metazoa > Arthropoda > Malacostraca > Isopoda > Trachelipodidae > Trachelipus > Trachelipus rathkii. The sequence continues at coordinate 11,895 of JABUQX010061312.1, forward strand.
TCGATCCCATGGATTATGTCGGAAGAAAGATTTAGTCGAATTGAAATAATGAACTGCCTCATGCTCCAGCAACGATTTACAGTCCCCCCTTTACTTTTAAATCTTTATACATCCATCATCTATCCTTACGAGGTATGCCAAAATGCTATCATCGTGCAAACCTGGAAACGCTTACAATAAGTCCTGATTAAATATTTTACACACATATATGAGGAACAAGCCACTGACCTAAGAAATCGTTAAGGACCACAAACATGTCTCCTCATTTCCATAATAAAAACTTTCAAATTTCATATTGAATAATTTATTATTATTAATTATTATTATTATTATTTTATTATTATTTATTATTATTATATTTAATTATTATTATTATTATTATATATTATTATTATTATATTAATTATTATTATTATTGATATTTATTTTATTGTTCATTATTATTATTATTATATTATTATTATTATTATTATTATTCATTATATATTATTATTATTATTATTATTATTGTTATATTTATTATTCATTATTATTTTATTATTATAATTATTATTATTATTATTTAATAATGAGACTTAGAATCAAAACAATTTTGAAGTCGCTTAA
>JABUQX010061313.1:0-23195 GCA_015478945.1 Trachelipus rathkii
ATATATATATATATATATAATAGTTTATATATATTATGATTATTTATATATATATTATATATATATTATATATATAGTATTATATCTATAGTATAGTATATCTAATATTTTAAATCAGTCACTTGTCACAGCTGCTCACCATCTAGCATACTTCACACGGGACTGTCACTCAGTACCATAACCTTACTCTTATCTACGTTACTTTCAAACCATCCTTTTACACAACCCTTCAAATCTTACTACATTCTCAACTCTCCTTCAGATTCACTCAAAAACATATATATAGGCCTATATATATATACTATATATTCTATATATTATATATATATATAATATATAGTATATATATATATTATAATGAGATATATATATATATTATATATATTTATTTATATATATATATATAATATTATATATATATATATATATATATATATATATATATATTATATACGTACTATATATATTATATATATAATATTATATATATATATATTTATATATTACTATATATATATTATATATATATATATATTATATATATATATTTATATATAGATTATATATTTATATATGTATGGCGAGATGGTGATTCATTGGATTTGGAAGTTGTATAAAAAAGCGTTTATGGGGGTATAGTTTTTTCCGAGGGATTGGAGGAGGTCATATTAGTACCTTTATATAAGGGTAAGGGGGAAAATGTAACTGTATAGAAATTATAGGGTATTAAGTTTATTGAGATGTTTGTAGGGAGATATGCTGGTATTTTGGTCAAAGAGTGCGTCGAGTGGTTTGAAGATAATTGGGGGAAGAATAAGGTGCATTAGAAGTGGTAAGAGATGTGTGGGATCAATCGTTACATGAAACAATGATTGTGAATATGAGGGAGGACCAGAATTAATTGTATTAGGTTTTATGGTTTTGCAACAGGCCGGATAATAGGATTAATAGGGATTATGCAGCTGTTAGTGATATGGATGGTTGGTGGTAAGCTTTCTGAGATGAATCAAAAGTATTTTATGCGATAGTGAAGCGTGTGCAAGAATAATTGGAGTCGAAAGTGGATTATTTCAAATATTAATAGCGGAGTGAGAAGGGATGTGGTTGGTTCTCCTTTGCAATCCAATCTGTATATGGATGAGGTTATGAAGAATTAGAGGTAGGAGTGGTAAGCAGAGGGATAGAGTTAGAATGATGGAGTATGGATGAGAGTGGAGGATTCCCTAACTATTATATGAGGATGATTTTGGTTTAGTGTGGCGAATTTGAAATAGCTTTGAGGGGATTAGTAGAGGGTTTGGTTAGGGTGTGTAAAGAAGGGTTTGAAAGTAAACGTAGATAAGGTAGGTTATGGTTGTGAGTGAGGACAGACCTCAGTGTGAAGTTAATGTTAGATGGTGGAGCAGCTGGAAAAAGTGTCTGAATTTAAAAATGTGCAGACGCTGGGATGAATGAAAAGTAATGCAGAATTCTGCAGAGGAAGTAGGAAATTTAGAATGCACTAAGCTGGATGGTCCAGTTAAATTCGTTGGTGATGTAAAGGGACTAAGTGTTAAGTGCCTAGGGTCTTATATGAGGGTACGTTGTTACCTGTGTTAACCGTGTTAATGTATAGTTGTGGGACTATGGTCTGGAATAGAGGTATAGATCTAAAAGTACAATGTGTTTCAGATGGACAATCTTAGAGTGGCGTGTTAGGTGTGAAAGAAATGATAAAATGAGGAATGAACGTATTAGAGAGTTTGTGTGGTGTGGAGATTGGGTAAATGAGAGAAAAAATGAAAGGACGTTGAGATGGTTTTTGGTCATCGTGGAAGGATTGATGACAGACGGTCGGTTAAATGGATGTATAGTGTAAGTGTGTTGGGAATCGACGGATGGGAGACAGAAGAAAAAGTGGGAATGAGTCAGAAAGGAATGCTGGAAGAGAGAAATGTGAGTTTGGCAGAGGCGAGACGAAGGTGCATAACAGGAGTGATTGGTGGGGGTTTGTGAGAGGTATGGTTGTAGCCCACCTGGGGCCAAGGATGAACCCCACATTGAACGAGAGGGTCATAGTTTGAGGTCAATGCGGTCCCGGTGAGCTCTAGGGTGATTTTTTTGACTGCGCACGAGTTTCATATTGGTATAAAAGGGGGTGGTTAAGGCTGGGGCTTTCTTTTCTACTTGTTAATATTCTTCTACTATTTTTTATGTTTCCGGTATATGTTAGGCACCTTGCCTCTAGTCTTGGGGAGATAAGATGGGTGGTGATGATGATGAATGATGATGATGATGATTATGTATATATATATATAGTATATTTATATATATATATATATATAATATTATATGATATATATACTATATATATATACTATAATTATATATATATATATATTAATATTATATATATATTATATATATATATACATGGGCGTAGGCAGGGGGGCAAGGGGGGCACTTGCCCCCCTAAAATTTAGCGAAAAATAATTATGAACTTATATGTTTGCCAGACGACGTTTTTAAGGATTTTGTTAGTAGTAAAATGAAAAAAATACATCAATCGATATATATAAGTAGTAATTACTAATTAATAACGTATTATAACGTTTAATATTTTTTTTAAAGTTTTTAAATTGTGTTGTTTCCCTTTTCATATTGGCTTAAAGGTAACTAGCTGGTTTTGCTTTTTTACTGCTGGCTTCTTCTGAAACATTAGTTCTCTGCTAGACTCTGCAGATGTTGGTAGCATTTGAAACAGCTGCAAAATGTGAATAATCACGGAAAGCGTACCGTTGAATATTCAGCTGCAAACACATTAAAAAACTATTGCAGAAAATAAAAGAAATATTACAGCAATTTTGGAGACATAATTTTCTGCGGAACCCATGACTTTACTTTAAGGAGGTAAAGACTGCCATGAGGGATTTTTGAAGACCTGATTAAGCTGCGAATAGAATGCGGTGATGTTGATTGAAAGAACATATTTCAAGACGAAGATCAGTCTGGGACGTCTTCCGTGATTCAATAGAACTGATCATTTGTGTGAATTATATAAAACTGATTGTCGCGGTTGCAAATTTTTTGTATCTACTTACTCCATATTGGCCGGTGAAACTGCGGATTTGTCAGGCAACGAACAATATATAAGATTAAGGTTTTTCGATCTTGAAAAAATGACTGTTCCAGAAGATTTGGGGTTTAAAGTTCTTGAAGATTCTTAACATTGCCAAAAGATTTGATTTGTTCTATAGGAAAAGGTATGAAGCCGAGTTTATGCTTTGTTCAGGGGTAGACAGCTTGCGCAGGCATTGGAGTATACATAGGGTTGAAAAGAACTGGGGGAAAAATTATGAAAAAGATTATAATTTTACTATGTGCCATCGGCCTTAATTTGGGTAATTAAATGACTAACATATATTCCGGAAATTGAATAATATTGCCAATTAAGACACAACTTTTTCGCCGAGACTCCAACGCTAGAAAGAAAATACATTCCACTTGCCTAAACTTTGTGAACCGTTGGACTCAAAATATCATAGTAATGCTATTTTCCATACAAATAATGATAAAAGAAATTGTATGAAGCAACAATTACAAGAAATAACAGCTTTCTATTATTTTGTTCGGAAAAGACCATTTCATTATTAATCTTCGTATAAACAATTTTTGCTTTAGTTGAACCAGTGGTTAACATTATTCTATACAAAAAATATTTACCTAAGCAGTACTCCTGATTCATATCCAAAGAATTTTGAGGTGTGTCAAAGTACCTAAGTGAAAACTGCTGATCAACATAATGTGCTGATCTCTCTTATTCCGCCATTGTTATTCTGCTTAAGATTCTTAGTAGAGCTGTGAGCACCCCATAGAAAGTAAATCATAAACATAAAGAAAATCCTTGCTGAAACTTTGCTGAATCTTGGAAGCGGTTTCTGATACTTGTGCTTATCTTGACTCACTTCCATCTCTTTAGAGACTAGATTTCAGAAAACAACGTGGCAGCATTTTATCTTTCTCAATTGCATCGTTTCTTATGTTTAGCTGCTCCCGTAGGCAATTTTGCGTGACGAAAGTAAAACATGTTTTTCAGATTTTGTTTTATGATCTGTGATGTCAATAAAATTCATACCGAAACCGACTTAAGGTATACCTTGTGGCTGGATAAAAAAATGATAAGCAAGTTGAAAGACTTGGAACTTACCGAAGTTATTAAAGAAGCCGACCCCTTTTTTTTCTCAAATCAAAAACCTGTATATTAATTGCACTGGTGATACCGCGTGTTCAACAAGTAAAATTGAAAGGTCTTTCAGCACTACTGCCTGAAGAGTAAGACTTGGCTAAGAAAAACAAGGAAGAAAGACAGGCTTAATGGGCTATGTAGGGATGAGTATTCATAAAATTGTAAGTGAAAAAAATGAACGAATTGGAAGCAAACGTAATTGCGAAATTCGCTGAAAATCAAAGGCTGTTAAATGCTAGTTTAGATTTAATATTAAGCTACCCTCAGGAATTCGCTATAGCCAACGCACCATAAACATTACTTTCGGTTTCTCAATAGGATATTTTTATTTTTAACTCACCGCGCATGACACAAATTTTTAATTGCAACTGTTGTAGACTTTGTTTGATTTTATTTTATTTTATTGCAAGTAACTTTTTTATCCTGTGATATAACCCATAAGTCAAATCTTGCACAAACACACACAAACACACCCACACACACACATTCACTAAAAAAACACATATATATAATATATATATATATATATATATATTATTATATATATATTGTATATATATATATTATACTCTAGTATATATATATATAAGTATATATATATATATATAATATATATATATTATAATTATATTATATTATATATATATAGTTATATATTATATATATATATATCTATTTATATATATAATAATATTAATATATATATATATATTATACAATATATATATATATATTATATATTATATATATCATATATATATATTATACTATATATATATATATATTTAATATTAATATTATATATTATTATATATATATAATATATATAATATATATATATATATATATATTTATATATTATATTATATGATATATATATATATATTAATATATACTATATATATATATAATATATATATATTATATTTATATATATATATATATATATATTATATATATATTTTATATATATTATTAAATATTAATATATATTATATATATATATCACTCAAGTTAGCCCCCTAATTGGAAATCCTGCTACGCCATGTATATAATATTTAATATACTTTATATATATATATATATATTAATATATATATATAGTTATATATTATATAATATTATATATATATATATATATATACTATATATATTATATATTATATATAGTATATATATACTTATCATTTTGGCTGCTATTCTTGGGAAGCGTAATTTTATAATGAAAAGAAGCACTAACAATCTGAACATCATCAAGAACTTTATTCAACGTTTCGATGACTCAAACTGTCATCATCCTCAGGAAAAGACAATCGTAGGCTGTGATGTTGACATTGTTATTGTTATTTTTATTTTGTAGTGTCTTTCCTGAGGATGATGAGTTTGAGTCATCGAAACGTTGAATAAAGTTCTTGATGATGTTCAGATTGTTAGTATTTCTGTTTCATTATATATATATATATATATATATATATTATTTATTATTATATTTATATTATATATATATTATATATATATATATATATATTATATATCATATATATATATGTATATATATATATATATATATATAGTGCAAGTTTTCATAGAATACTTGTACTTGTATTGTACTTGATACCGATGTTACTTGTACTTTGTACTTGTTACTTGAACAATTCTAGAGTACTTGTACTTGTACTTGTACTTGAAAATTCTAGAGTACTTTGTACTTGTACTTGTAACTTGAAAAATGTAGGCTTGACCCAACCTGATATATATATATTATTTTATATATATATCTATATATATATATATATTATATATATAATATATATATATTATATTTTATATATTATTATAATATAATATTATATATTATATATTGTTTTAGTGGTCTAAAGCTGACATGTAACTAGAGAACGACAGCACCTACAGTAAGGCATACACATTGTTGCATATACATGGCACAGGAAAAAAAAGACTTTGACCGCAAAAAATAGGGCGCCCGAGTGTTAGGGGTGTTTAAACTAAGAATACCATGGGTAGCGCCCATGTCAGGAGTCGGAGGTCTCTCGGCTCTAGGTGGACTACGGGGGGGACTATCCCCCTCCGGGGATGGTTCCGGACCCCGTCTTTGGTCTTTGGTGTGCGGGGGGTTCCTCCGACATCCCTCGGGGTATGAAAGTCCCCCTTCGTCGCCCGATCGTGAGCCCCTAAAAAGGGTAAACTCTTTTTAGGGGGCTCGAGCCGAGCCTAATGTTTTTATCTATATATATTATATATATATATATATTATATATTATATTTATATTATATAATATATATATTATATATATATATAATATAATTATATATATTAATATTAGTGATTTACTTGCCCTAGTTAGTTTGAATTTCGTCATTAGAATATAAAAAAATATGTACCTTTTTCCCTTAACAAATTTTGCCATACTATTATTCTACGTGCTTTGTCTTGTATAATGAATGAAATGCTTTAGGCAGACTTGCAAAGGCCATTCGCATCATTATAAATATAAAATAAATGACATAAATTTAATATTACATAAAAGTCACTGAAGTCTTAGATAATCTATAATAGATTAATGGTATATATGATATATATATATATATATATATAATATATTATATATATATATATATTTAATATGTATATATATTATTTTATATATATATAATTATATATTATTATATATATATTATATAGTTATATATTATATATATATATATATATATATATATAAAATAGGTGATTTACTTGCCAGTTAGTATGAATCTTTCGTCATTAGAATATAAAAAATTGTACCTATTTTCCTTTAAAAATTTTGCCATTATTATTATTTACCTGCTTTTGTCTTGTAAAATGCAATGAAAATGCTTTAGGAAGACTTGTAAAGCATATTCGGATCTATCTCCGCACACCTCTCGGAGAATTGAGAGAACCGCTCCGCAAAACCTCGCACGGAAAACTGGAGATTACCAGCATTCACCATATAATCTCCGGTCACCCCCGGTGGATTGGGTAACCGAATTCGAGGATAGGCCTCCGGGATAATAATGAAGACCAACATATGGGTATACTGGTTCTTCAAAAAATATTGAATATGCCGTTGTAAATACTCCAGATTTGCCCCCGGATAAGATTTAAACATCACTGTGGTTCCCGGTAACAACTCAGGGGTAAAAGCCTCCTCCATATCCCTCACCCACGAGTGGCCGACACGCAGGATCTGAATAAAGAAAAACCAAAAACCCAAAATTAATATATTATACTTGATTTATAATTTTTATCTATTTTTTGTTACTTTATTTTATTTATTACGTTTTTACTTATTAAAGTGTTTCCCCCCAAAAAAATTGTTACATTTGTATTGATATATTTTATTTATTTTTAAGTTATTTACATTTTAGTAAATTACCTTGTTTTATGTTTTAACAATTTACTACGTTTTTCTCGAACCACTAACTTTTCTTTTTCCACTTTCTTACCCTTGTCATATTTCTCCTAATAAGTTAAGTTAATTACGTTTCGTTCGACTACTAACTTTTCTTTTCTAGCTTTTCTTACTTTTGTCATATCATTTATCAACCATTTATTTCCGCCGACGTTCTATCAAATAAGGGAACACAATTGGCAACTCCTGACATGTTCCCCGCGATCGCGTATACGGTCGATTTTCCCTTATGGGATCTCTCACTGGATTCTCTTCAACCTCAAACCCCTCAAAGGATAACTCACTTCCAAGAATTTGTTCTTCTGCTTCTGTAATCGGCAAGCCGATCACAGGCGTCGAGTAAACTTGCACACGGTTTTCAAATGTTTTATCTGTGGGAAGAGAATCTCTTAACCCCACAGGGGGCGCTTGTGTTGACTCCCAGCGAAAGTACGCTTCATCTATTAAGTCCGAGGTGTCCCACAATAAATATTCATTAAGCTCGTTCTCTTCTTCCTTTTCCTCTATACTCTCCAATTCTTCATAAATCTCCTCCACGTCCAGATAAATTGATTTCTCCAATGATTTGTCCCCACATGCTTTTAAACTCAATTTTATCCTTTCCTGTGCTTTTACTAGTCCTTCAAATTTTTCTTTAATCCTTTTCAATTTTTCCTCATCTATGGTAAAACCCTCAAACCAAGAATGTCATCATCATCATCTCTCTTCCTTATCATCATTCACGCACATTTCCGGCAAGAACACTTCTACCTCCCCACCGGTTATAACCTTATCTATTATTTCTTCTTGTTCTTCATACTTGCGTACCTTTGGAAAAACCGGATCAATTCGACAAATAATCAGGATGCATTTTCCATATACCGAACTCTTTAGATCTGCTTTATCCAAGTTTCCGTCCCCTGTTGATTTTTATTACATCAAGTAACCCGGTTTAATCATTCTACCTGTATTCATACTCATAAGGTCCTCTATATCTAGGATGGAAATTTATTTGGTGCAATTTCCAGAAATGAGCTTTCAATCCTACCATTTGATGTATTTCATAAGGGACAAACCTATCATGACTATCCTTCCAACACTCCTCCTCAGTGGGCAAAGGCAATCCAGTGTGCAATTCGTGCGCTCTTTTTAATATGTTTTCACAGGGCGTGATATGGGTCTCTGAATGAGTGGTATGATTGTATACCAGCAATACCTGCGACAATTCCTCATCCCATTTATTTGGCTTTTTGATTGACATCCTCAAATACTGACTGAGGGTGCGGTTCACTCGCTCTACAGCTCCGTTAGACGATGGTGTATATGGCGTGGTTAACACATGTTTAATTTGTTGTATCTTAAGGAATTCCTCAAATTCTGGCCCTATGAACTCTCTTCCATTATCGGTTAACAGGCGCTCTGGTAGCTTTGGAAGGAATGGCAATATACGATGTTGTACTGCTTTCGTTACATTTATACACTGCTTATTTCTTATGGGAATAGCAGCTACCCATTTTGTAAAATGATCTACCATTACAAGGGCGTAATTATTTCCTTGAGTGGAACATGGAAACTGGATTAAGTCCATCGCTACCAATTCAAATGGTCTGGAAGTTACTATTTTTAATGTAGGTGGGACATACAGTATGTTAGAGATCTTAAACTCCTGACATTTATAACATGTTGTTGTGATATCGGAACATATGGCAATAATTTTTGGATGCCATATACAAGTTATAAGCAATGAGTGCAATTTAGTTTTCCCGATGTAAGCAAACATCCAGTGTGTTTTAATAGCCACCTGTGTTAAATACTGTTGCGGAACTATTAGAGCAAATTCTCCCGTAGCAAATTCCCTATATAATCGATTGTTTCTTAAATAAATATATCTACTTACTCGCGCAAAAGGTTTTAAAGGCCCATTAAATGGCAAATTCCTAACTATGGCTCTTTTCAGCCGCCTCAACGTTGGATCTGAATTTTGCAGCATTAGAATGTTATCATGTTCAATCTTTAAAGGATCCACTATATCCTCTGAATCCATTACGATATGGTGTATCCGGGGATCCCGCATTTCTTTTTCTCCCTCCCCACCGGTGTTTTGGGGATTGTTTGACTTTTCTTTGACGACCGTCGTTGAAACACTAGGGGAAGCACTTGCCTCCTCCAGGGACTCGTCTAACAACATCCACTCCTGGAATTCTATCGACGATATTACATTAGCGCTAACTGTTTCCTTTTCTTTTTCAATGCTCGCCAGAATCCTTATTGGTGCGAAGGGTACCAAGAGATTATAGTGAACTCCACCACAACACAACAGATGACAAATATCTTTCTCTGATTCTATCCCAAACTTCAATGGTTGAGTATCTCCATAATATACAAATACTTGTAGATGGTGTAACTTTGTAAATGCTTGGATCGCTTGAATGATAGGAAATTGTCCAGCTTGTTTCATTAATTGTAGCCTCTTTGTAATCTGCCTGTTATCTTTCCCGGTAGGTAAACCATATGTTGTTCGATTGTCGATCATCTCTTGGACAATCTCCTGTCTTAACTTTAAATGATGGTCTAAGGACCCATACAACCCCATCGACAATGCTTGAAAAAGCGAATCACCCCCACCAGGAATCTTTACTTCAGAAAATCCTCAAGGGATGGTATTTGAAAGAATTTCTTCGGACTCCACCAACGCGTCAGCTACTTTATTTTCCTTCCCTGGGATGTATCTCAGCTCATAATCGATGTCGTTTATTTCTTCCAAAGTGCGGGCTACCCGAGCATTCACCAATGGCATATTATATAGAAATAGCAATGGTTGATGGTCAGTGAAAATCACCACTTTAATTCCATAAAGAAAAGGTTTCAAAGCCCTCACAGCCCATCGTATGGCGGCAACCTCTTTCTCAGTTGTGCTATAGCGCTGTTCTGCTTTATTAAAGGTCGTTGAGATATAAGCTATAGGGCGTTCCACATCAGATTGGGTCTGCGCAAGACACGCTCCTGCCCCGATATCAGAGGCATCTACATATAACAATAAAGGCTTCGCTTGTTCTGAACGATCTGGATACGATAAGACCTGTGGTGATGTTAATTCCTGTTTTAGAGCTTCGAAAGCCTTTTGACATGATTCCGTCCATTTCAAGGTTTTAGCACTCAATAGTTCGAAAAGGGGCTTTGCAATCTCTGAGCAATGGGCGATGTGGCGCCTGTAAAAATTCACCATGCCCAGAAACTGCCTCAACTTACGGACGGTCGTCGGCACTGGAAATTGCATGATGCCTTGCAAATTCGAATCCAGTGGAACCATGCCTTTTTCGGAAACCTTGTGTCCTAAGTACTGTACTTCTTTCCTAAGGAGAAATGTCTTCGCTGGTTTGATTTTAAATCCTGTTTCTTTAAATGCTGACAAAACTTTTTCGAGGACTTCCAGATGTTGTTCAAATGTTTCACTGAGGATAAGGACATCATCCAGATATACCATGCATTCGTTCCATGGAATATGTGCCAAAGCATATCTCATCCCACGTTGGAAAGTGGCCGGTCCATTCTTTACACCAAACGGCATCCGCAAAAACTCCCAGTGAGACAAGGGAGTGGTAAAAGCTGTTTTTTCAATACTGGTCTCCTCCATCTCTACCTGGTAGTATCCTTTGATCAAATCTATGGTGGTAAAATATTTCATTCCTTTTAAACTAAACAGCATGTCAATCAGATTCGGAATTGGAAAGCTATCTCCTTTGGGTGATTTTATCTTAGTTCTCTGTAATCTATAACCACAATCCTGATTGACCGCCATCCTTCTTTCTTTATTCGGCACCCTGGGGCTGAATACGGGGGACTTTGCTCCGCTGGAATGATTCCCTCCTCTCCAATTTTCTTAAATTTGCTTCTATTCTCGAGAATGGACCTTGTAATCGTCTGACTGGCACTTGCACAGGATCCTCAGTGAGTGTTTCTATTCTATGCTTAATAACATCGGTGCAGCCCACATCAGAGTCTCCCAAACTCGAGACAGATGGATATTTTTCTAATAGTTGAATTAATTTTTCTCTTTGTTCTAGCGTTAAATCGGCTTCATCCAGTCGAAATGCTTCACACAAATTTTCGGGTGTCCACTCAGCGTATTCATTTGGACCTTTATCATTTAACTCAACAACATTTATATTTGGTTCCTGACCTAACCCCTTTCCTAATCCTAACTGTATTCCCTACTTCTAACTGTCCTATAATAGTGCCTTTCTTTAACCTCCTTGGGAACTCTCCCTCATTCCTAACTAAAAACATGGCTCTATCGCCCGTAAAACTAACTAAAGAAGGTTCGAACTTTATTGTATTTGGCAATCCTGGACTGGCCTCCACCACAACAGGTTGCTTCAGAGGAACTCTTCCACTCCTCTCTACTTCCACCATCATACATCGTCGAGGTTCTATACTCACAGCTTCCACTAGGGCACAAGTCTCCTCCTTGGGGTTGCCCTGTCTGACGTCCACTGCAACGGTCTGTACAAAATCCCCGCGTCTTATTACTAACTCTTTACGGTACAGATCCGGCAGCAGATGTTCTTGATTTAGTATATCAAACCCCAAAACCAAATCGTAATCAGTTAGTTCGTCAGGTACCACAACAAAACGACCCGGCTTCAGGAGATAGTTAGTAGACAACCTCAAAGCTATTATTACTTCCCCAAGGACAGGAAACCTAACATTCCCCAATCCTGTAATTCCCCGATAAGCGGTAGGCAAAATAGGACTTTTGTGTTTATCCAATAGGTGGAAACAACTAGATGAAATAAGACTGACTTCCGCGCCGGTGTCAACAAATGCTGTCAGTGGCTCCATGGGTGGTTGATCCACTAGGGTAACTTGCAAAATTAATGTTTTCTCAGGAGCCTTTATTATATGATAAGTTATCATTGCCCCAGGACACAATTCTTCGTCATCATTTCCCTCTTCACTCGGTTCTTCCGTTTGCTGTTCCTGATTGACAATCAATGTAATCCTTGGGGCGGTCTTTTCACTATTCTTTTCATTGTCTTCCTCTTGTGGATTCTGTGGTTCTTCTTTACTGGTCGTTGTTAATATTTGTAGTGGTGCTGTCAGATGGATGTTTACTGGAAGATTTTCCTGAGACCCTCCAGGATCATCTTCAGCTGAATTCATTATGTCACTTATAGCTTGTTTTATTTCCCTAACTGTTGGCTCTGACATGAGGTCTTCCGTGCCAGAGACTCCCCATTTCCCGGCCTCTGAGGGCAATCTTTACCTAAATGTTCTCCCTGACAGAACGGACAAATTATTCGAGGTGCAGCAGCTTGATTCCTACCATTGGGGCAATCTCCTACCAGATGACCCACCTCTTTACACCTCAAACAACGATTTTGCTTCAGATAGCAATCCTCAATCAGGTGACCTCGTTTGCCACAATACATACACTGGGGTCGAGTCCAACACTCCCCCATAGTGTGACCCCTTTTCTTGCAATGACTGCAGATGGGTACCTGTGCACCATTTTGGTTTCTTTGCTGATAACTTTGGTAATTTGGCCCCCCTCTCTGTGTATTCCTATACTCCCTCGATGGAATCCCTCTTTGTATGTTGGAAGTTGGCGGTTGATACCCTGCGGATGTTGCTGGAGCCTGTTCTCGATTATTCATTGTTGCACTGGCATTTATACCTGGAGAACAAGCTACTTGGTGCTGGAGTGCTACTTGTGATCTCTGACAGCAACATAAACCTTCATTATTTCCGTACCTCTGGGGTGCCATCTGAGTGGGCGAGGTCAAGGTGGACATCTGCAACGATTGCGTCAAATCTACTACCTCAACTTGCGTGTTTCCTTTGTTTCCTTTTCCATTATGTTTTCTATATACCTTGTCCACCATGACCACCAGTTGTTCCCATGGAATCAAGGAACCTCTCTGGATCTCCAAACCCATCAAGACGTCCTCCATCCGAGTCGTCACTGCTTCCGGTAAACTTTCCAAAAACTTCTCTCGCACAATAGGCATCTTCTTTACATCATTACCGGGAAAGGTCCTCTGCGCCAGACCCAGCAATCGTAGTGCAAAAAGGGGAATTTCTTCTCCCTCCTGCATGGCGGCCTTAGTGAAGCCCGAGGTTTCTGTATTGGCTTTCTTATCCAGTTCTTCCCTAAACCATTGTAAGAGCCGCGATTTCACCAATCCATATTCTGATGCTGTTGCAGCCACGATGTTATAAGCCTCCAGGGCGGACCCTTGGAGATGACTACCCAACAATGCAACCATCCCATCCGTTGATCCAGGATATTGGGCAGCACAATACCTTTCAAACCTTTCCAAAAACTGCACCATAGTCTCACCAGTCTCAATTCTATATTTCCCCGGTGGTATCACTTTTCCTGGTTTTCTATCCATTGACAATGATGCTATCAAAGTGGTCATATTCTCCATCAAATCTTTATTCTGTTGTAATATTCCCTGCAGGGCCTGTGAATCAATGGTCACGACACTGTGGGATTTGCTGAAACCGGGGTCGGATTTTATTCAAGATGAATTGCCGAATTTGCGGACCTGCTTTCTTCCATTCAATTGTTTGGTTGAATGGGGACTGTGACCATCTGAACAAATATCTCCTTCTTCGACTTCTTTTCCAACAAGGCATTCATTCCATCCGTCATGATGACAATTTAACAATTCAACTTCTGATGACAATTGAGTAATTGGCACTTGGCAGCCGAGCAGAGCGAGCTTTCCTAAAAAGGAACAACTACGCTCTGCTACCAAATATGTTGTTACCTCACGAATTGAGGAGAGACGAGAATGCCCTCTTCTAACCCGGGATCCTTCAACTTCTCAAGAAGGCTCTCACACTCATCCAATTTATCTGGAGCGTTATGACGAGAGGTCTTCTTTTAATCCATTTGGAGTAGCGCAGTGGTGTATTTTTTCTTGCTATTTATTCTTTTATTTTCTGTAACTTTCTTTTTTTCATCTACACTTCTTCTTGTATCCTTGTAAGACAAATGCCTGTTGGTAATGGACGGATTAGATTATATGAAACCACAGTGGGGCTATATAGACTGTTACTGTATTTAGTTACTTACCACTGGTCTTGACCCTTTAACACAAAACTTTACCAAAACTCCAACTGCTATCTTTAAATAAACAAAATCTTTAAAACATGGATTAATAAAATATATGTGAAACTTTAATTTATTAGAAATATAGTATAGAAAAATAAATAAAAATGCTGTATTTAATTATATGTACATATTAAGAATTTTCATCGGTATTTACATATCTCTCTTATTGCGCACGAAATGTATATAAATACATATATGAATATATATAGACTCATATATATATATATATATATATATATATATATAAATTAATTATATATATATATATATAATATATATAACTCATATATTATATATATATATATGGAATGAAACGAAAATAATAATAAGTATATAATAATATTGATAAAAAATGATAAAATAAGATAATAATAAGATAAAGAATATGAGAATACGATAAAGTCTCGAAATAATTGATAACGCTTTTCCCTACACTACAACGAACAACGATTATATAAGAACTGGACGTAATTTTTAATATTGCTGATATTGCTACAATTGTGGTCTATTGGCGGAAGGCCAATTTAAACTTTATCAAATAAATGTTAAATCGTACAAAAAAAGGATATACCTTGGGGAAAACCATGATTTAAAAGGGGATTACAACTCAAGCTCAACAGAATCCACAGGGGTACTTCGTCTACAAGGCAAGATCGGCTTCAATACTTCTTCAATGAGTTAAGTTGTCAATGTCTCTCCCAGATGGAACCTAAAGCAGAAACAGGAATTAATACACAATTCCCATCCTTCAACAGTTTCACTAAAAAAAATCCTGTTTTCTTTTTATCATTATAAACATTCGTGACCGATTATAAAGAAATAGATCAATATTTACCCTTTTATAAGGGTGGAACGTCTTGTCGTTCTTTGATATTTCCCTCAGATTGGATATTTTACTTTAATTCCTTCCTTAGCCAACAAAAAAAAATCTATGTGGAGAAACCTTACAAATAGTAAGTCTTCAAACTTTTTAAGGTCTAATCTCCTTCAGCCTTCAGACGATATGTTTAACAAATATTAATCTTCAGTCAGTTCTGTGGGAAGGAGAGAAATAAGAAGGATGATAAATCCGTCTCAATATATATATATATATATATATATATATATATATATATATATATATATAATATATATATTATATATATTATTATATAATATATATATAAATTATATATTATATATATATATATATATATATATATATAATATATCGCAGCAACTGGTTATCCAATATCCATACTGTCTCTAACATCTGCGGCGGTGCCAGGCCATACGCTCGCCGCATTAGATTCATCACGTTTTATAGTAAAATAAGTTAAATATATAAATCTATATTATATATATATATATATATATTATATTATATAAATATATATATATATATATACTATAGTATATATATATTATATAAAGCCATTTTCGTTTTTATATCTGGGCTTCAAACGTAAAAATGCTCGAGTTTGCGTTCCTTTTTGTCAAACTTACCGAAAAATGGTAAGAAATGCTCACTCGCAGACGTAAGGAATTCCTCAATTCTGTAAGGTTGCTATTTCCTTGCCAAGCCGAATTTAAGCACGTTCTTACGAAAAATGTCAACAAACAAGATGGTGGCGTGGTAGGCCCCGTCTGAATTGATGAATTTTCAATTCAATATAACAGCTTTAAATCTAATTTCTTCCAAAAATATATCAACTTCTTAACAGCCATTGAAAAACTAATTGTAATCAAAAAGCTTTTAATTTTTGAGCCCTGCTTATTCCAAAAACCACATACTCTATCACAATAGATGATTCCAGTTTTTTTTTTAAAAAACAAAAGTAAGCCTAGCACGAAATCGCGGTCGTTTAAACTCGGAAATTCGTGCTAAAACTGGGTGAGCATTTTCTTATCGAGCGTCAAGCACAAATGAAAAAACGAAAACGGTCTTAAATTAAAAGCAAAGGAAAACTAAAAATTCATTCTATTTCCAGAAATTTGCCTAGTCCAACAATAATTAACATATACCTGAAATTTTTTACCCATTTTTTCTTGTCAATTTTTTGCTAATTTATATACTTGCAATCACCACTAATATATTACTCGCACTACTTTCTTTATTTCTATCCCTTTATCATAAAATTGCGGGTCTAAGGTCCCGCATACACAAGCCTTTGTTTTTTGTTCTGATTGGAAGTTTTTCGATGAAGAAATCACCTTTCTCCGTAAATTTCTAGCTTTAGCCTTTATCCCTCTAAATTTTTGAGTAAACTTGTTTACTCGTTTCTCGATAAACCAGCTTTATTTCGCTCTAATAACTCCACTCACTATAGCCATAATGATGTTTCCTAAACTCCCTGTTTCATGCTCGGCTTCCCTGCATATTGGACCCTTTTCCAATGTTCTTCCTTTCAGATTAGAAACATCTTAAGCAAAACTTTCCACAATGCAAATTTATTATATCTTTTATTAACAACACTCAATTGGCATTTTCTTTAAGATTAAAGAAAGCATCTCTATGAACTTGAGGTCACATATTGTTTCAAATATAAATGTGTCGACTGTAACGTGGACTATGTAGGTCAAACTTCGCAATAATAAAGATGCGAGCCTTTCAACACATGGTACATTTCCTTTCGAATAATTCTCTCCATCTCTCAACCCAGAGAATTTAGCTGTCAGAGATCAATATGACCTCAATACCCTATACCTCCTTCAAAAATTCTTCATTTTTCAAAATGCTTCTACAGATGAAGAAATTAAAAATTTGGAATCTTTATATATAAAAACACTTAAACCTACACTTAACATCCATAGGATTTCTTTGGCATTCCTGATTGCCAGAACTAACTGCCTGAATTTCGTGCAAAAACGAACACGAATTCTTATGAGGTTTACTTTTTGTTTCTTGCAAGCAATTGGAATTAGTGCTGTGATGGAGCCCGTCGTTTTCGGTATAAACAAAATAATTAAAAAATGTTTATATTGACAAAATTGATCAACTATTGTGATGGAGTTTATGATTTGGAAGAAATTAGATTTAAAGGCTGATTTTATGGAATGAAATATTCATCACTTCAAAAAAATGACCACCTCCTTCAACTTACCACGCCGTCATTTTTTTGTTTGCACCTTTTCGTAAAAATGGTGGTAAATTCAGCAATCACAGGAAATGGCAACATTATAGAATTACGGAAATTCCTTACGTGTGGTAAAGCATTTCTTACGATTTTGCGCTAAGTTTAACAAAAACGAACGCAAATTCGAGCATTTCTTACGTTTCGTAAGCACAAATGCAAAAACGAAAATGCCTATATTAACATACAGTAGGTCAGATAGGTAGGGAAATTATCAGACAAATTGAGGATATATATATAGATACTCACATCACTATATATATATATATATATAATATATATATATATATACTATATATATATATATATATATAATTCATATTATATATATATATATATATATATATATATTATTATATTACTATAATATTATAAAGCAACAATTAGAAAAAGAAAGAAATTCGAAAACTTTAATTTCTAAAATGGTTAAGAGCTCGTTCTCAAAGTCATTAGAGCCATTGAAGAAAATTTTTTGAAATTTCTTTGTCTGTAGCAAGGGGCTGAAACGTCCCTTTCTATAATCTTGCTTTCGTGAATGGTGTTGATAAGTTCAAAACCTTTCAACTATCAACACCACCTGCAGCAATGCGGGACATGGTACGTGATATATATATTATCTATATATTTATATATATATATATATATATATATATATATATATATATATATCTATATATATATATATATATAATATAATATTATATCAAAATTAATTTAAAGACGCAAAATGTGTGGTTCGGTTAAGGGTATCGGCAAAATTTTACGATACCGATCCTAACTCTCAAAATTCCCTGATACGATACTCAAAAAATGACCGATACCACCGATACCGATACCATGGTATTGGTGCATCACTAATATATCTTGTGAACCTATGTGAGTCCCTTCATTGGAAAAAACCATTCAATGATTTCTCCTTTCCTCAAGACATGAAATCCATCAGCATCTCCCTTCAATATCTTATCTCAGGCTGGGTTCAAGTACAAGTACTTGTACTTGGACTTAAGTACACTTTTTGGAGTACTTGTGTACTTGTACTTGTAGTTTCTAAAACCCATTGTACTTGTACTTGTACTTGCACCTCTTGTATTTGGAAAATTGCAAAAGTACTTGCAAGTACTTTTTGGCATTTTTAACTTGCAAATCATTTTTTTTTTATCATTTCTATGGTATTGATATTATTATTTCTTAAGTATTCTAAATAAATTTCTATTTACAAGTTTAAAAGTATGTCATTATATATATATATTATATATATATATATCTATATATATATATATATATATATATAATAATAATATATATATAATAATATATATATATATATATTATATATATTAATTATATATTATTATATATATATATATATATAAAAAGAGAGTATACACCAAAAACCGAATTTGAACATTTTAAATTATTTAATAGCCGACTAGTTTTGGGTAAGAATCCTTCTTCTCATTTTCAAGACTTTACAATATAATGATTAAATTTTTAACAAAATATATAATTAAATTAAAAGTTAAAATAATATAAATTTGAAATAAATAACATATAGATAAACTAATGATTACAATAATATGTGGCTAAGAAGTTCATGATTTTAAACAAACTCACTTCAGTATTAAAAGACCGTTAAAGCTTAAGATTTTCATTTAAGGTCGGTTTGAGATGCAAATATACAATGATTCTAACAACTGAAGAATCAGTTCCTCAGTTTGGGCTAATAATCCAAAATTCGTATCATGTATTTGTATGGTTTTCCTGAAGAGAATGAACATTTATAGCTGAATAGGGGGATGATGTAAATGGTCTAGCGTTCTCAAAATGAAATACCTTTATGCTTATCAATACATATGGGAAAGGTTCGTATTGTCTTTCAATGTTAGTGGCATCGCAGTCACCGCACTGTAATGATATATTATTGATGAACATGGAGGTAAAGGGAGTTTATCTTTTAAATTTAAAAAAATATTTCCAGGAAGGCATAAACTTAACTTAAATTTTAAACTGTGTAAAGTTTGTTTTTAAAAACCACGTCAATTTTACGTTCGAAATTTCGTACTGATTTTCCAAGAAAAAGGCACCTCATATACAAGAATAACCTGGAGCTGTTAATTTAGCTCAATTTTGTCTTAATTTTGCTGAAAGTAATTCTCGAAAAGTTGAGTCAATTATAAATTCTGGGAACCATTCTTCAGAAATAATGTTTTCCGGAAAATCAAGTTATTCTTGTAAAAATTAAAATAAGATGACAAAATTTTTGTATCCCCTGTCCAACAGTTTTAAATTAAGTTGGATTTATAAAAATATGATTAAGTTGATTTTAAAAAATATGAGGAATGAAAGAATAAAATTTTGTCATCAATCCAGTAAAAGTATATAGCGCGAGATGGTGATGATTGGATTGGGAAGTTGTGTTAACAAAGCGTTTATGGAGCGTATAGTTCGAAGGGATTGGAGGAGAGCAATATAGTACCCTTATATAAGGTAGGTGTTAAGAGGAACTCTACGAATTATAGGGGAAATAGTTTATTGAGTGTTGTAGGGAAGATATACGCTGGTATTTTGGTCCGAAAGAGTGCCGTCGAGTGACTGAAGGACTGATTGGTGAAGAACAAGGTGCGTTTGTTAGTGGTAGAAGGATGTGTGGATCCAATCTTCATATTGAAACAAATGATTGGGAATGAGGGAGAAGAGAATAATAAATTGGATTTAGGTTTTATGGATTTGCAACAGCGTAATGATAGGATTAAATAGGGAAGCTCTATGGCAAGGTGTTAGTGATATATGATGTTGGTGGTAACTTCTGAATGAAATTAAAAGTAATGTATGACGATAGTGAGCGTGTGAAATAATAAATAGAGTCGCAAGTGGTTGGTTTTAATATTAATAGGCAGAGTTGAGGCAAGAGATTGTGTTATGTTCTCCTTGGTTATTCATTGTATAGGATGAGGTTGTGAAAGAATTAGTGGTGAGGTGTGGCAGGGGATGGTGTTAGAATGGAGGAGATTGGAAGATAGTGGAGGGTTCCCTACTTATTATACGTGGGTTGAATGTGGTTTTGTGTGGCGAATCTGAAGAGAGTTTGAAGAGGATTGGTAAGAGATTTGGTAGGGTGTGAAAAAGGATGGGTTGAAAGTAAACGTAGATGAAGCAGTAAGGGTTAATGGTTGGAGTGAGGACAAGTCCTGCGGTGGTGAAGTCATGTTAAATTAGATTGGTGAACAGCTGGAAAAAGTGTCTGAGTTTAATTTTATATTTAAGATAAATGTTGGATGAACAGGTAATGGAATGATGCAAGAGTGTTTTGTAGGAATAGTTGTGATGTCAGGACAGCGTGGCGGTGCAATTAAATGTTGGTGGATGTAAAGGACTAAGTCTTGAGTGGCTAGGGTCTTACTAAGGTAATGTTGTTTTAACTGTGTTACATGTAATAGTTAGCGAGACATATGGTCTGGAATAAGAGGCTTCGGATCTAAAGTTCAATGTGTTCAGATGGACAATCTTTGGGGCGTGTTAGGTGTGAAAAGAAGTGATAAAATGATGAATGAACCGTATTAGAGAGTTAAGTGTTGGTGTTGGAAGAAAGGGGTATTGAGAAATAAATAAAGTACGTTATGATGGCAGATATATATATTATATATATATATATATATATAATATAATAATATATATATATATTTATATATATAATATTATATATATATATATATATTATATATATATATATATATATATATATATATATCTATATATTTTTATGTGTATACACGGAACGCACTCTACCCTCCACGCTCGGCGTAGCGACAAACAGGGCAGGCAGAGTGAATACTTTATAACCGGGAAGTATTTGTATGTATAACACTGCTAACAAATTCTTTGGGTGGTGTATATATTCACGCACAGGAAACAATTCTCGCGCTTTAAACCAAATCTCGCTCGTGGCGTGGCCGTCAAACACTTACGCGGACAACTGCTAGGGCCCAGTCACATCCCAGCAGGGTGAAATTACTTAAAGGGGTTATTTTTGAATACCTATCACACCGCGTTGAATTTGTTTTGGGTTAAGGCGCAAAAGTTTTTGTTTTTTTTTTTTTTTTTATACATACAATATATTCCCGGTTATAAAGTATTTTCACTCTGCGCGGTGCCCTGTTGTCGCTATCGCCGAAACGTGGACGGGTAGAGTGCAGTCGCGGTCTGTGGGTGGGTGATAATATTCACCACAGGACCTTCTCGCGCTTACTTTTAGTCCATTGTGGCGTGGTCGTCAAACGCTTACGCGGAGACATCTGCTAGGCCCAGGTTCAATCCCAGCAGGGTGAAATTACTTAAGGGGTTATTTTTGAATATATGGTTATTATATATATATATATATATAAATATATTATATATATATAATTATATATTATATATATATATATATATATATATATATATATATATTATTATATATATATATCTTCGCCTCTTAGAAAGCAGGGGTGCAGCCTCCCAGAAAGCAACATGCAATGTAGCCAAAAAAACTATAAACAGATACAGGAAAAAAAGATGAATATTAAATTTAATCAGGAGACATTTTTATCCCATGAAATTAAAAAAAAAAAATAAACGCTTTTGAAAAATTTAAAATTGGTTAAAAATGTTGGAAAATCTGTATGAGAATGATCATTTTTTGAGAAAAACGAAGGAACTCCATCCGTACGCGAGAAACGTAAAGTTGCCAAAATGTGATTTTTTTTAAACTAAAAAGATATCCCAAGGTAAACCAGAAAGATGGAAAGAGTCGGGGTTTCTCGGCCTACCGGGGGACGAAGTCCCCCCTCTGTCCCTCCATCGGCTCGAACCCCCTAAAAAGGAAATAAAAAGAAAAATTAGCATTTTCTCCAGAGCAATAATAAAAAAACAATTATTTGGAAACCCTTGCTCTCGTAGTACTACTGCAGAAATGGAAGGTTAAGAGAGCATACGCTGCCAGCCCTAAGATTTAAGGTGTTTTTTTAATAAAATATTAGAAATAAAATAAATATTTTTTTAAGTTTTCATTCATGAAATTGCTTGCTGAAATCAAAAATGTTATTTATTTTCTTGAGCTGTTATATTTTTTTATGTTGACATGCATGATGCTTATGTGGAAAGGATGGAAGATAGTCGGTTGGTTAAACGGATGTATAGTGGTCAGTGTGATGGGAATTGACCGGCTGGGAGAACGAAAAAAAAGTGGATTGAATCAGTAAAGGAATGAGTGGAGGAGATAAATTTGAGTTTGGCAGAGTCAAAGAGGAAATATGTGATAATAG
>JABUQX010061314.1:0-2500 GCA_015478945.1 Trachelipus rathkii
TTATATAGATAGTTTATGTAAAGTTTTATAATATATATAATATATAAGTTTTTATATAAATGTTTCTATAAATATATAGTTTATGTAAAAAGTATTTAATGTAATATAATATAGTTTATATTATGATATAAAGTATATGTATAATAAGTTTATATGTAATTGAGTTTATAGTAAATAGTTTACATAAATTTATTAGTATAAGTTTATATATAAAAGTATTATATGTAAATAGATTTTAATTTTAAAGTTTAATACATAGTTTATACTTTAAGTATTTATATAATATACAATTTATATACATATTATATATATTAAGTATATATATTTATATAGAAGTTATTATGTAAAATAGTTTAAGTAAAATAGTTATATAAATAGTATTTAAATAATACAAGTTTATTATTATTATTTATTTATTTATAAAGTTTAATGTTTATAGATTTATGGTTAAATAAATTTATGGAAAAATAGTTAATATTTATATAAGTTATATAAAATGATATATATGTAAAAGGATTTTGATAAAATATTATGAAATAGTTTATGATAAAGTTTAATTATATAAGTTTAATATAAATGATTATTTTAAAGTTTTATTATAAAATATTATGTTTAATATAATAATATAGTTTAATGTAATAGTTTATATATATAAAGTTTTTATATAAAGATTTATGTATAAAGTTTATGTAAAGTTTATATATTAAATAATTATATGTAATATAGTTTAAATTAACTTTTATAAATAATCACAAAACAAAGTGTGTTTATCTCATACATAATTTCAAAAAGTATTATATATATAATAAGTTTTATATGTAAAGTTTATAATAAGTTTAACGATAAAGTTTTAATGTATAAATTATTTTAATTATGAAATCTATATAAGTTAATAACTATATATATTGAAGTTTATATAATCTATTATAATTAATATATAAATTATTTATATAATTAATAAAGTTTTATATATATATATATAATAAATAAGGTTATGTAAATATTTTATTAAGTTTATTGTTAAAGTATTGCATAAGTTATGAAATATATCTGAACTTTATTTTGTAGTCTTAATTGTAAAATGATTTTAAATTAGTAAAGTTAATATATATATAATTTTTATTAATAAAGTATTTTATTTAAAGTTATTTTATATAAGTTATTTATAAATTATATAGTATATATATTAACATTATTAAAGTTTATTGTATAATAAGTTTATTATATATAAATGTTATATATCTTGTCTCTCTTATTATTAATGTTTATATATAAATATTTAACGTAACGTATCTGTAAAGTTGAAAGTGATAAATATGATTTAATAAAAATTGCTTTTTAGAAATAGTTCGAATAATATTTCAGTATAGTTGGCATGTATATATAAATTGATGCTAAATGATTTTATACTATATAAAGTTATAATGAGTATGAAGTAATACTGATTAGTCGCGTTATATTATTGTATAAAAACTGCGTACGGATTTATAGTAAGATTATTTACAGAGGCTTAAGTAGTGTTTATTATTATGCCAAACAAGCGTCACAGTGTCAATAAATTGAATATAATATATATAAAGTATATATATAAGAGCTATTATTCTAGATAGCGGGCCGGAAATAGAGAGGGGCTGGGCAGCTAATCTCAGCCAGCGATCGGGTATATATATATAATATATATATATATATATATTATATATATTATAATATATAATATATATTATATATATATATATATATATATATATATATTATATATATATATATAATATATATACTATATATATATATATAATATATTATATCTATATATATATATATATATATATATATATTTAATATATATATATATATATATATAATATATATATGTGTGTTTTGTGTGTGTGTTTGCGTCTATCTATCTATCTATCTACTATCTATCTAATCTATCTATCTATCTATCTATCTATCTATCTATCTATCTATCTAATCTATCTATCTATCTATCTTATTTATCTATGGTAAAATCTTTAAATTATTTTGGATATGGCGTTTAAGGAGGGGTTTATTAAATAAAGAGACGTAATAACAGATTGATGAAAAAAAATGATGATGGAAGTATAGCGGAATTATTCTCGAGTAAGTTTTTAGAAAATTTGATAAGAATGTTCTTCCCAATCTCACAACTAAGAATCGCTTTAAAAAGTCTCTTGCAAAGAAATTTCCTGGATATGATGAAAATAATTAATAAAATGAATCCAACTTTAGGTTCCCAGATGGGATTCACTTATATCATTTGAAATTTGGGACGGGAAAATTGTATAAAATTTTATGCAAAAGTTCATGAATGTAATTTTATGATGCACAACAAATTCCATGTGCACCTATTGGAAGGCTTCGATAAAAGGAATTAAATACGCGAAATTGTTGTGATTCGCAATAATTTATAGACTGGTGATAATGTCATCTGTATTTCTAAAGCTGTTTGAATATGGAATTCTGAAAAGGACTATCAAAG